>JAEAOA010002129.1:815000-952500 GCA_016746295.1 Potamilus streckersoni | reverse complement strand
ATTGAACATAACTGAAAATAATTCATCATTTAAGGAACTTCTGATTACACCATACGTGTTCAGAGATTTCTCCTATTACACCTGCCAAATGAATGGGAAGCGAGTGTATTACAATGATTAGTTATTTCTCAAAGGTGCCAAACTGATATATCCCACAAATGATTCTACATATACACAGGTTGAATGCCTTCAGTGATAGTTTTAAATAACTGTTTTGTATCCTCCGCAAATGCATCTCGAGATTCTTGACGCAATTGTAATTGTTCCTTAACAGAATCACGAAGATGTAGATATTTTTTAATTGCCTCTAAAGGCCCTCTAGCTAATTTATCTGAGTGTGGTTCTCCAATACTCATTATTGATAATATTTATAAAGACTGTTTATTATATATGTATGTCTGACTTTAATGTCAAGGGGCGTTTGACCAAAGATTTTATCTACACCTACACGATATCTTTATCTTGGATCATGTAGATGTATCGTTCTAAATACAAATGAAACAAAGTGTGCTTTAGAAAAGACATTTTTAAATTTATTCAAATCCATGTCCCTTGAACACCTGGTATAATAAATATTCTGCAGAGTATAATTATCTACTCCATTAAACACAACCAAAATATTACAATTATTTCTGGTAACATTAGGTATTTATGTATATCTTTGAGTAACATAAATCACGTCTAGCTGGATTAGATTGTTTGTCCAACATTACATCATCATATACTACGAGATTATTAATGAAACCATCTAAGTCATCTACAGACCGTGCTTCATCTATATCTGTGATAAAGTCAATACTATCGTCACCGTCTTTATTAACTCTTTTGCTTTCTCGTTAAAATCCTTATGTACTTCATAACAATGCAGATCATCTACAGACGGTGCTATGATATATAGTTTGTTCCATCTTACCAACTCATTATTAAGTTTAGCAATAATTGTGCTTTACCTGATCCAGATGGACCTATTATAATCATCCTTATCGAATTTGGTAATGCTGGATTGTGCTTCACTGGTTACTGTTTGCCTGTAGCCGAAAAATCAATTATTGTATCCATATTATTAATAAAACGAGTCTATATTGTGATCGATGTAAATCATCTACAACCACCACTGGATTGAGAAGAATAACAACAAAAAAAGTAAACGACATGCATTAACAGGTAAAGGTGTAAAATGTGGTACACAAAAATATAAACTTATCTCAGGAACAACAAATATAAGTGGGGAAATTTCTGCTTCTTTAGGAAAATTACCTGGATTACCATGGGCTAAGTATACTGGTGAGAAACATCTTCGTGGATATAATTATTGTGGTCCTGGAACTCGTCTCGATATCAGAATTGATGATCAAGATCGACCAAGACCAGGAGAGTATCCAGTAAATAAGATCGATCAAGCATGTCACATTCATGACGTTGCTTATAAAAATCCAGATTTGCAGCAGTGGCATTACGCAGATGTGAAATTGATTCATGCATTAAATTCTATACCTAATAAATGTGTTACAGAGAAACTCGCTAGTTTTCTAATAAAATCCGCTATGAAAAGTAACATAATGTTATGGTCTGGTAATTTATTGTATAATTATTATATTGGAATCCTTTAATTATAGAGGTAAAGCAGCGATCACTAAACTTGCTAAAGCAGCAACATCTTTACGTTCTTTTGCTGCAGCGTGATTAGAACGACAGGCATTATGGCAAATTTATTTCCCACCACCAAAAAATAAAAATCAATACGCATATTTTGATGTCAGTGTTCCTAACGAAGTTCACTAAGCAGATATTTTGTTTTACAACACAATACTGTTAAAACACGTGGACGAAAGTCACGCACTTACAAATACGCGTTGACAGTTGTTGATATTGCAAGCAGATATAAAGAAGATAAACCATTATCATCAAAGACAGCATCTTAAGTTGCTCTGCGTTTGAGCGAATTGATCAACGTGGTGGGCTACGATGGCCTCATCTATTACAAGTAGATCCTGGTAAAGATTTTTTTGGTGGAGCATTAACATTGATGAAAAAACATAACGTTACAATCAGACGAGGGCATACTGAATTCATCGTGATCAAGAAATCGTTGAGCGATTTAATCAAACATTTGCTGAGCGGTTATTTGGATATCAATATGCGAAGGAAATATATACTGACCTTAAATCCGGTCAGCGATCTCGAGAATGGGTTTCAAGGTTACTAAGTGTGATGTCTGCATTAAATAATGAAATTACTCGTAAAACTTCCATGAAGTCGTCTAATGCAATAACAAAAATATATACCCCGTAGCGATGAATACGGACAAAGATGTAACCATCCAGTATTAGATAATGTAATTGTCTCATCCCATATAATATACCTAGGTATATATTTTTCACCCATTCGCTCAGGAGTTCATGTATCTTCATCTAAAGAAACTATGATTTGTACATGTTTAAACTCCTCGTTCTTTTATCTCTCTGGCTAGTTTATTTGTAGTTGTCAAAACAATCATATCTGAATTGTTGTTCATAGATAATTTAATCGCACGAGCTGTTTTATCTGACCCTACACACCCATTAAGATAAACAGACTATTTTTGTGGACTATATGATATAATTGCTTCATTTACTTTTAACGATACTAATATTTCAACATCAAGCATATCTCTTAATAACACTATTGGAGTCCAACATATTTCTGTAAAATGTTTACCAAACCAAACATAAGTAATCGGATGGAGATCTTTTGTGAACTCAAATGATTCTATATATGCTAACCCGGTTAAGTCAAAATATATTAAGGGTCCATTTATTGAAGCTCTGGTCATGTCATGTGTGGGATGTCCAAATCTGTTAAGTATTTAGAACACTTACATATGCAAGAAAACTTGTAGGTTAACTTGCAACCGTATCGACTGATACAATATCATTATAATCGTATTTAGTATTCCATAATCTAACGTGTCCATATTCTATGCAACGTTTTGTATATCCTCAATAAATTCCAATCTAGTAGGTTTCCAAGAATTTTTTCCTGAGCAAAATGGGCCGCAACAGATGGTACGGTAAAACAATTATTCAGTAGTTGTCTGATTTTGTCATCGTCAGAAGTATATTTTAGTGCAAGATTTTTCTTTTTTATAAAGAGATTCATTATAGAATTTAATCATTCTATTTAGTGGAAATATAGTTACAGCATCAGTCCATGCATGTGCATTATGTTCAATCATTGTTATAGGGCTTCCATTTTTTTGTATATTTTGGTTTGTACAATATCTCACCTGTTTGTGTTTTTACTGTTATTGGAAATCTTAATTACTTTTCTAGCTTAGCAGCATCCTTAATAGATGGACCAGTATCTTTAATGGTCTCTGCCCATTCACATATTTGTTTACGTCTTAAATCTGGTAAGCCATTACCACGCACGCATTTGTAAAATGTTCAGTAATGCGCTCAGCAACACAGTTTATTCTTGACTTTGATAGTCTCATAGGTTTGAGACCCGCAATATTAGGTTTATCATTCAGTAAAAACAATCCATATACCACAGCAGCATCTGGATACCCTCGCTCAAAATACGATTTATCAATACCAGTCAGTATTCCAGGTTCGGATTGGTTACTTAATAATATAGTTTTATTATTTCCAGACGCTATATGAACGGGATCCCTTTTATCACGAAATATCCAAATATCGTCTTCTGTCTTCACAATAAATTTTATTAAAATAAGTTATTTTTGATTATCAAGGATTATAAAGGATAGGTCTGCCTCGCGATTTTGTTAAAAAGTATACGAAATTTGATTATTACAAGTATGCGTTTGATGGCGGTGTTAGGTTTATAAGAGCTATGGCAATTCGGACTAATCATCATAAACTCGAAACAGATGTCATTATCATTCATGGATTGAGCAATTTTGATGATAAACGTTATTGTGAAATGGGGTAGATACACTTGCACTTGGCTATTATCATGATGATAGATCTATACCTGACATTATCTTTTCCGACTGAAATTTTATCTAAACTTAAGAAATAGTGGTTGAAATTTTGACAGTGACAAAAAGCTACAATAGCAAGATCAAATATCTAATGATAGATAGCAAACAGTTGACATTTAAAATTAATGAAACATCAGGTATATGTTTTAGTGGTAACCGTGACAAGCTAAATCTTTTGCTCATCAGATCTGATGACAGCGAGTATTTCAATTAGCTCGAACAATTGTATCAAATGTTGCTAGCGGAATTTAAAAACTTTCAAAATCCTATTAGCCAACAAAAATATACTAAATTTACAATTTATCTTGATCGGTCAAAAATATATTTTATCTACAAAAAATAATCCTCTGAACAATCCACAAATAAAATATTAGTTTGAATGCCGTCGTTGCGTGATTGGTAAAGTAAAGTTTAATCTCTATCATCGTGATAAAAAATATTTATAATATCAACAATTGAAATATTATTAGTCGGTAATGAGGTATAAATAATATACTTAATCTTTTCGCCTGGTGAACATGTCCACTTGAGCGATATCACATAATGATTATAATAGAATCCAAGCTCCTTGTATATACTGTTGTCGTAAGAAGATTATGGAACGTTAAAAGCGCTTGATTAAGAGTTCTACGTGGTCGTTTTTTTTCAGAACATTCTGATCACGTGATTAGGTTATATGGGAATCCTTATGTTCGAGCAAATTTGAGATAATCACGTGATCTTTGTATGACGTTTATAGCATTTCTAATGAAGTTACCTGGCTCTGTTTTTCATTTTACGTATTGGCGTTCACATATCTCTGTATGATTGTTATGCAGATATGACTAAGATATTTTACCTATCTCTGTTCCTTTAGAAACATTGATTATGGCAACACGTGTTATGGCTTGGCTCTTAGCATGAATTTTGATTAAATTACCTTACGCGACATCTGTTACGACGTCTAGGTATTTGTGTAGTTACAGATTATATTTGCGATAGAAGTCTGGGTTTTCGTTTGTGTAAATCGTTTGGGGTGGGAGTTTTTGGACAGAGAGAAGAAGTAATTTGTATTTGTTTTTATCGCGGAAGGGTGTAGAATGAGGGTCTTGCGCCAGAAGGCTTGTTTACCTCTACTACTACTACGTTTGCCGAACCCGATATTCAATCCCAGGTAGACAGAGGAGAGA
The DNA here is from genome assembly GCA_016746295.1 of Potamilus streckersoni. Classification (NCBI taxonomy): domain Eukaryota; kingdom Metazoa; phylum Mollusca; class Bivalvia; order Unionida; family Unionidae; genus Potamilus; species Potamilus streckersoni. The sequence goes on along the minus strand of JAEAOA010002129.1, from coordinate 947,346 downwards.
TGGCAGAGATCCGTAACGGTGAGCGCTTTAGACCGCTTGGCCATTGGCTCCCCTCCCCAATTGAGATAAAGCCATTGGTAGCTAATTTATTTTTCTAACATATCAGACGATAGCTCTCTAGGTTAAATTTGTTTAAGCATTTTATTGCTATTATTAATGTGTCGATTGATGGAATAATTTCTTTTTTATGTATATTTGCGTTATATTAGTTCAGGGAAAATAACACAATTAAAGCAAAACGAATCTTGAAAAAATATCTAGTTTATTCCAACCTTTTTTTGTAATAACACTACATAAGAGCGTCTATCTTGATTATCTTCCTTAAACATACGTACCTATTTGTCATCAAAGTATGATGTCACAATTGCCAATTAAAGGAGAGTAAATTTTGAAATTTTTTCCAAACGATTTCAGTGATTGTTGTAAGGGCTCGCACCTCATATTTTCAAGAACGGTTCATGTCATATACCTATTTTAACAAATTGATTCCATCGCTGCAAACGTTAGATTGGAACAACGTTGATATCTATGGAAAACGGAGGCATTGAGGCTATATAGTAGCTGGATTCACCATAAAAAAATGATCAAACAAAACGAATGAGAGGTCCATCAGTGAATGGAACATTTCAGTTTCTTGAGTGAAACATGATCGATCAGATGGTAAATCTATATTTCTTAAATTTGGTTCACATGATAGGTGGGGCGAAATAACACACATGACACTAAGAAGGTAATTAATTTTATTTTTTCATATTAGCATTAGTAATAGTACTTTTGTCCCCGCACCTCAAGACGAGGAAAATTTCGTGAATTAAAATTGAACCTTACCAACGCGTTTCTACATAATTACATAGTATATACGATACAAGAAAAAAAAAAACATTACACTTATCCAATAGGAAACAACTATTTTGCAATTGGAATGCTTTAAATTATAAAATAAGTATGTGCTAATTTGCCATTTATGTAATTTGTAACAACGCATGTTTCATATTATCAGATACCATACCAAACCATAAACAATGATATCAAATTTATTCTAGTATATATAAACAAAGCTATTTCTAGTCTGAAAAAAGTAGAAGTGCTTATCTTTTGATTAATTTTTATATAGATGCAATTATACGAGTGATCGCTTTTTTGTTGCCAGAATTGAAGCTTTAAGCAATGAAGATACACGATAAATCATATCATAATGATGGACAATAAAGGATTCGGTTCAAATGCATGTACTAATTTAATTTCTATATTTCTGTAATAATTTCGTTTTCATTTTATTGCAATTTAGTAATTTTCTCATAAAAAAAAATATAAAGGAAATATTTAGAAACAGGTTTCCTCGTGCTTCTTCTGTGACAAGGAAAATGTATGGGAAGATCACTCATATATATATACATATAATAACGTTACACATATACATTAGATTATTGATCGCTTTTGGTGAACCTCTATTTATATTTAAGTTTATAAAATAAATTATCCGGTTAGTATTTTCAGTGTCATTAGATATTTCACTTTCCTCCCCAGCTTTGCAACGTCGCTGATAGACGCCCCGGTATCCCCAACTGATTCTGCTCACGAGTTTATTTTTACGACTTAAATCCGTTAAACCTTTTCCACGCATTGCGTTTGTGGAGCGCTATGTAACAATTCAGCAGCAAAATGCTTTCCATGTTGAATTTAAAAATTGAGAATTCCATCGGTTGCAGATCATCGACGTTGGGTATATCATTCATCAGATCTATCACATAAACAACTGCAGTCTCAGGATGCACTAGTTCACAATATGGTTTGTCAATGCAAGTTACCGTTCCTGGTTTGGAATTTTTATTAAATGTGACAATGTGTTTTGACTGTCAGGCGGACAGAATCACGTTTCTCGCGGATAATCCAGGTGTTGTCACCAGCCTCTACAATACAGTTTATAAGTATAAAATATATATGGTTGTCGAGATAATTAATAATTCTCCCTGCTCATCAGTCTTTCATTGTAGCATCTGTGATATTTTTGGTGCTGCGAATAATTATGAATATTGACGTCACATGAGCAGCAGCATCGTCACAAACTTCCTTCTCAGGTCAAGGATACGTTAAGTTATATTCCAATTAGTTAATACCAAATCGTGCATCAAAACGCTGTCTTTAGGGTTCTATATTTTATCAAGTTCGAATCTGGCTTAACAGGCATTTATATATAAGATTGAAACAAAGAACAAATGACGATGAATCATCCACTACATAATAAAGACAAAAATATTTTAATTGAAGTTTGTATAAACCACATTCATTAAAAATAATATGCATTTAAAGTGTTGGTATAAAGCAATATGATATACCATTACTATTGGTACATACAATTTTAATCCGCCCATGGCACAATAATACATATATATAAACATTCTAGCAGGCGTTTGCAGTTGACTTGATTCTAGATCAAGGATCAACTTCAACAAATTAGTAAATAGTGACGCATGAAAAATAATGATGAGCAGTATTAATAATACCCGTTTTGTTTTCGGAATTAATTTAATATAGCCCACAAATACATCACAATCCTGCTTTATTTTCTCCGCTCTCCTCTCAAGCATAACGGACAAATTGCGCATACATATGGAATGCGAGAGAAAAGGAATTTAGGGTTGACTAAAACCTTGAATTAGAAATTTAACCAAGTAACCTACTAGAATATGTTTCATCGTAAAAATACGTATACCCTTTCCTTGGTATTTATCAACAATGTTTATCACGTTGCAAACCAGTAAATCCCTCGCTTAGGCGGTACATACTATGATGTGTTTAATGTTAAATATTTTGTAGCTAAAATCTATGAAACGGCGAACGTAGAGGGTTTTTTGACATTATCACTGGACTTATGAATTATGGTAAAGGTTAACTCAAATAGACCAAAGAATCAGCAAGTGAGAGAGACAGACAGACAGGCACTCAGACAGACAGAAAGACTGTCAGAGACTGAGTTCTAGAATCAAACCGACCAGGCTGAGAGATACAGAGTTTGTCGGTCGGTTGTACTGTTGCTAAAGTAGAATAATGACTTATATGAACAGTAACTATAATAAAATATTTTAGTTACCTCTTGATGATTTGTCAGTTGTGTGTGCAAACTGGTGGTAAAAAATATAGAGGCCTGTAACGTTATTATGACGAAACAAATGATTCCCTGACCTACCTTGTCAGGGGAATCTCCCATACAAGACTCAGATTTTCAAAATAATCATTTAAACAAATATGATTATTATATAAATTAATTAAAATGAATTTGTGAAACATCCCATCTTCAGGACTTATGAAGCATCTCTTACTTGTGTAATAGGTAAATAAACATTATTAATTATATTGATTCCTTTATGAATGTTTTCATGAAATGATCGAAGATGGATTTGTGATTGATCATATTGACCAGAATAAAACATAACGTTTTATTCATTTTAAGATAGAATTTCAAATTCATGAATGCTGGCAGATATTGCAGGTCTTCTATGACAGTTCTATCCGCAAACGTGTAGACAAGTACACAAATAATATTTTCTTTCATGAATGCAGCGGTCAAATATTTTGACATTTGCATGCGTTCAGTGTGCGCTTTGTTGCAAATGTCAAAGCAATCCAAGGTGAAAATGAAACGCGTGTCACCAGTGTAAGTAGTGAAGGTTTTGACAGTGAAAGTACTTGCATGGTGACTCAATCAATGACTGGAAATTCCTAAACGAAAATCTTGGTAGGATTCTTGAGTAACTACCGTAAACAAATATTTATTTATTTATGGTACAATAATATTTATTCAGTATCAGATTATTTTTATTATGATAATAATATCAGTTAGAAACAAATTATTGTTATTCTGATAATATTCATGTTTGGTTCTGGTAACAATATTTACTCAGATAATATTTGATCAGAATCAAATTATTCAGAATCAGATTATAATATTTATTTTTTTCCGGTTAAAATATTGATTTAGAATTAGATTATTCAATTTACATATTTTTGTTTCCTACGAACGCATATGCACATTAATATTTACCACTTCATATCTCAAATAAAAAAAATACATACACTCTCGTCAGTGAGCTTGAAATGTATTCTTGATAATAGTAGATTACGAGATGTAATATTTACAATACCTGGTGTGACATGGTGGCTTTCACTGTATGAAACATTGTTGTGTCTGAGAATACTTGGCGGTGGGGCCATTTTCCCTATACTTCGATAATTTGCGGAAAGTATTCATTACATACATTATCAACATTGATATGATGATTGTAAAATTTCAATGTTGGTAACTCGGCACCATATATTAATAATTTACTTAAAATTCTTTTTTGTTATCTCTCAAGTCAATATTTTATTGCACAAAATTATAATTAGTAAATTTAATATCTTCATTGACTTAATTTATTATTCTTACATTTTTAATGATATCATTGAATATCCTCATTGGGGAATAATATTATGTAATTGAAATCATCACCGTGTAATTGATTTATGTACATTTTACAAACGGAATTCATATTATCAAATAATTTATACTATTATCAAGACTAAATGCTTTTCATTATGTCTATTTATAAATCTAAACTATGTCTTTTGCTGTATATGGTTTGGACCCTTTGTCATTAACTACAAAATTTCATTAATCATCCTTCCATATTTTATAACTAACAATAGTGGGCAAAAATTAAAAACAAAATATTTTCTCTATTATATCTTTTTCTTTTGTAGTATAAACTTCTCGCAGAGTCCTTGGAAGATTGATAAATATACACAGCATATTTTTGCGAGTTTACTTCATTGGCTGCAGATAGATCTGGTTAGTGATCAACTAAAGCTTTTTTAGAATCGTTTCCTGTGATACATTTTATTCGGCGTTGGAATTCCTCATCGATTTATTCTTTAACTGCCCTTATGTAAACTCATGAATTACCGATCGGGAGTTCCATCTGGCTTTGTTATTTACAAACAAGAGTGAATTGTTTGTGTTTAATCCAAAGAATGTTTTTGATCTAATATTTCACCAACATAATAAAACTGTAATCATCCTAGCGCTATTTTATTTTATAAAATCACGGTTCGAAAGTTAACACAAAACCCAGGATAGGTCGAACTCGTCGATATCATTGTGTTTTTAACGGTGTTGTATTAGCGGCTATCTGTTAGTGCTGCTTTGACATTTTTTAAATATTATTATTGTTAAAATTGTACGGACTTGATAACTATTACCGAAGATAATTATTAATGTGCAGATGTATCTGTTGTCACTTTCATTCATTCCTCACTACCAGGCATCTAATGAGGTCTCTATTTTCTAATAAGATTTCTATTTGTAATAACAGACAGGTACTTCAGGGGCTAACTTTCACTAATAGCCCTTAGAAACAAACATATTCCGGGGTCTATTTCTTCTTCGATGACAATGTTATTCTCATATTGTACCCTAATTAGATAAATAGAATGAGTAGTTATAAGATGTCATTAGGAGTAACAGTGACCTCATCATGTCATGTATCAGCGAAAGGAATAATTTTTCTTATCACAGTAATCCACCTCCATAGCTCGGTTAACTGCACAAGCTGAGAATAAAACAGGTCATTCTTTCTCAGTAAGATTCTCATTCACAGAATGTTTGTCAGTTTCAAGTGGATTAACCACAAACTTGTCTCCAGCTAGGTCGTTAATGGGTAACAAATGAATGCCATCAACGATTGAAGAAGACATTATTGACAAATATAAAGAATGAATTAACTTTATCGGAAGCTATAATTTTAGAATTTCTGCCAGATTGGTTTTAAAAGGAGTCTTACTAGCCTATAAGACCTTTATACTAGTATAATGCTGAGTGAAAGGCTTTCTTACAACAGGAACTTAATGAGTTAAGGAATGCCTATCATCAGCAAGAAAATAATTTTCCAAGGAATCAGTCTCATGCTCTTCAAGATGAGCTTTATTATCAGTTGTTCGAGACTCATAATCGTGTTCTAGCAACATGTATTAAACATATGATCCTTTTCTCTTGCAAATTCGACATAATTGTGTCCAGCTTCCTTTGTCTAGTTTCTGAATGTTTGCCGAAGAGCCTCAAAAACTAACTATAACCCTTTAGAATGCACTCCTTAAATAATTCGTAATCAATGTTTTACTGACAGAGATGCACAGATATTTAGTGATTTACCATAGAGTACACAATACAATAACTGAGTCCAATGCTTCCCTAGCCATTTTAAAGTTTCAGCAAATTTTTCAAGATATAATATTTGTTTTATTCTTTTTCACTAAAAGTGGGAAATAAACGAATATTTCTTGTAATATCAAAACTTGAATTTGAATTTGAAGTGGGATTGTGCTTTAATCTTGCCAGCTCTATTTCCTTCAAGGTAACTTGATATTCCCTTTCATCTTTCTCTTCTTGAATTTGTATTTCTCGCTCTATCTCTGTCTATCTGTCTCTCCATTTCTCTCTCTCCTTTATATATATATATATATATATATATATATATATATATATATATATATATATATATATATATATATATATATATATATATATATTCGCGTTGAAGCGAATCTGAGAAGAGAAACAGTGTATCAGATTAAGTTGAGACTCCTTTGAATATTGGTATTTAACTTTGGTGTTGGAAAAATTAAACTTCGAACTTTGGCTAAAGAGATTTCGACATAGCGTGATGTTGACTTCTATTGTTATTATTTAATAATAACAATAGAAGTCAACATCACGCTATGTCGAAATATTCAAAGGAGTCTCAACTTAATCTGATACACTGTTTCTCTTCTCAGATTCGCTTCAACGCTGGCTTTCCTCTCTTCATTCCGTCTCAAACTCAAATCAATGGGTGTGCTACGTGCGAATGTTGTTGGTGTTAGATCAGTCACTAATGGAATTTGGGACATGTCTCACATCACTAGAAGCAGAGAGGGTGAACAGACTACTTTGCCTGAGACCTTTATTTAAATAATAAAGGTTCCTGCAGAAGCTCAGAAAAGATAAGTCAACAACGCGAAACCAAATTCTCTAACTTTTTTATTTCCACACGATTATGTATTTAATCGTATAATAAAATCATGAGGTTTGCTTTTTTTGTTGACGTACTTTGTGATTTTGTCAGGCGATTTTGTTTCATCATAAAGCGACTCAATTGTTGTCCTTCAACCTTTCTGCTGCTATTCACAGTCAAGGGGAGTTAACCAAATATTTTACCTAGACCTACACGATATCTTGACCTTGGGTCATGTAGATTTTTCGTTATAAATCCAAACGGAACGGATTATGCTTTAGAAAAGGAATTTTTAAATTTATTCATATCCATGTCCCCTGAACACCGGGTATAATAAATATTCTGCAGAGTATAATTATGTACTCCATTAAACACAACCAAAATATTACAATAATCTCTGATCACCTTATTTATTTGTGTATGTCTTTGAGTATTATGAATCACGTGTGTATTTTTTTGTCAAATCGAGAAAATATTCTAGCTGGATTAGATTGTTTGTCCAACATCACCTCATCATATACTACCAGGTTATTAATGAATCCATCTAAATTGTATACAGACGGGGCTTCATATATATCTGTGACAAAGTCAATAATATCGTCTCCGTCTTTATTAACTGATTTTGCTTTCTCGTTAAAATCATTATGTACTTCTTAACGATGCTGATCATCTACAGACGGTGCTATTAAACATAGTGTGTCTCATCTCAACCACATTATTATTTAATTTAATAATAATTATGTTTTACCTGATCCAGATGGACCTATTATAATCATTCTTATCGAATTAGGTAATGCTGGATGGTGCTTCACTGGTTCATTTTTTGTGTAGCCGAAAAGTCAATTATTGTATCCATATTATTAATATAACGAGTCTATAATCTGAATATCACGAGTCTGAATTGACAACAATAATAACAAAAAATAAACAATGTGCATTAACAGGTAAATGTGTAAAATGTGGTACACAAAATTAAAAATTTATCTCAGTAACAACAAAGATAGGTGGAGATATTGTTGCTTCTTTAGTATAATTACCTAGATTACCATGGGCTAAGTATGCTGGTGAGAAACATCTTCCTGGATATAATTACTGTGGTCCTGGAACTCGTCTCGAAATCAGACTCGATAACCAAGATCGACCAAGACAAGGAGCGTATCATGTAAATAAGATCGATCAAGCATGTCATAATAATGACTTTGCTTATAAAAATCCTGATTTGCAACAACGGCATCTTGCAGCTGTGAAATTGATTCATGCATTAAAGTCTATAAGTAATAAATCTGTTAGGGAAAAACTCGCTAATTTCCTAATAAAATCCGCTATGAAAGTAAACTATTGATAGTGGCTGGTAACTAATTGTATAATTATTATAATGGAATCTATTAATTATGGCCCAAGTGGGTATTGGAAAGGTAAAGCAGCAATCACTAAACATCCTGAGGCAGCAAAAGCTTTACGTTCTGTTGCTGAAAATTGGTTATCACTACAGGAAATATGGCAGATTTATTTACCCCCACCAAAAAAATTAAATATGCACATTTTGATATCAGTGTTCCTAACGAAGCTCTTCAAGCAGATCTTTTGTATTTACCACACGATACTATTAAAACACGTGGACGAAAGTCATGCACGTAAAAATATGAATTGACTGTTGTTGACGTTGCAAGTAGATATAAAGTAGCTGATCCATCATCAACAAAGACATCATCTGAAGATATATCTGCGTTTGAGCGAATTTATCAACGTGGTGGTCTACGATGGCCACATCTATTACAAGTTAATTATGGCAAATAATTTTTTGGTGCAGTATCATCGTTGATGAACAAGCACAACGTTTAAAGCAGACTAGAATATACTGAGATTCATCGTGATCAGGCGATCTTTGAAAGATTTAATCGAACATTTGCTGAACGGTTATTCGGCTATCAATATGCAAAGGAAATATCCCTGAACAAAGTTCGTGCAGATTCAAGATCTCGTGAATGGGTTGCGAGGTAACCGACTATGATAGCTGCGCTGGATAAGGAAGTTATTCGTTCAATTTCTATGAACCGTCTAATGCGAGCACCAAAAATATATACCGATAAAACGTAAATCTCTTTCTCAGCCAGTACAAGGCAATGTTACGGTTAGATATTTATACGAAACTGGCGAACTCGAAGGAGGCAGAAAAAGGGCAACTGGTCCTATTTAGAGTGTGACCACACAAATCATGTCCAGCGTGGTAAGGTCCACAGGTAGACCTGCAATCTACAGATTAGATTCAACTGCTCCTCAACGTGGATTTTTACGTGAACATTTACAAATAATTCCTGAGGATGCGCAATTACCACCGAGTACATATTTATATAGATCCTCGACGTCGATTACACTCCAAACAGTTCAGCATCACATTTTCACGCGTGTGACCAATAATACTACTATTAATTCTATCAACGGTAAATTGTCTTGGGTTTTTGCTCGAATACTGCCACAACATTATTGCGTTGCAATTTGCGCAATGATTATTTTGTCGTTGTTTTAACATCATAATATTATCCACATCTATAATAAACTCGCGATTCTTTTTTGTCACACTGCTTATAGCTGAATAACTTTTTATTGGTATCGACAGTATTAGTGACTTCGTCAGTTATTACGCAATCCATGATAACCCGTTTTAATTGTGATATTCTTCTAACTCGAGATACTGCGAGATAAACTAATTTTGACCACTCAATACGGTCATCGACTATCCAAACTTTAGTATCAGTGATAGTTAATCCCTGAGACGAATGAATCGTTATAGCGTACCCTAACGTCCATGGTGATTTATACATGTTTAACGCGCTCTCGACAACATCAACAGCGACAAGGACAATATCATTCAACACAAGATTTTGTATTCGGACACTTTCAGTATCTGCACTAGGAATCTTATCATCAACATTTTGTTGTCTAGTATCTGCAGGAAGATAACACAACGGTTCTGGTAACTTTGGGAATTTTTCCTTGTGGAACGCATATAATTTCTTTTGTAATTCGTCACTAAATATTTTTCTACTGGCAACAATCAAATCAGCAGGTTTCCTTAGGGTCCAAAAATCATTCATGGGTGTTTCTGCAATTATCTCACGCATTACTTCCCACTGTATTTTACCTGGTTGTAGTCGTATTAATCTTTTGAATTCTTTCAGCGACTCGTCAACAGCTCTATGAGCATCAGATATTTCTTCATAATAATCTACACTGTTCTTTAGCCACTCATGTGGAGTTTGTCCGACAAAGGGTGGTGGTTGACCATGATCACCACACATAATCACAGCAGTATTCATAATAACAGCCAATCAAGAAATATTTGTAATACTTCCAGAGGCACCGTGCATATTTCGTCCCATATGATAATATTAGGCATATATTTTTTATCCATTGGTAATGGGGTCCATGTATCTCTTCACCCTCTAAAGAAACTATGATATGTACACGACTTTACATTTCGTTGCTTTCGCGCGTGTTGTTTTACCTGAACCTCCACATCCATTAAGATAAACGGTCTTATGTCTAGATATAGGATCATACAAGGATGATACAGATGATTTTGATACTTGATTATTTCTGTAATATGTTTCCTAAATTTCTACAACGGCAGGTTCACAATAACTAAGTATATTTTCTTGTTTTATCCTCCACGTTCCCCATTCATCAATACCGAGATTTAAGGAATCTTTATATTTTTGTGTATATAAAATGAATCTGTCACAACTATAACAGCGTAAAGAGGAAATTTGTTTATCATCCATAATAGTTTTATCGAAACATAAGCTAACATCGAAGATCTTAGATGAGTAAAATGCGGAGACGCGCCATCAGCATAGCTCACAATGGCAACTAGTTTTGTTTTGTCTGATAAATAAACATTACATCGACTTATAAATGTATTTTTCTCCATAGTATCAGCGATTATAAAGTCGAGTTCAGCATCGTCTATGATCACTCTTGCACAATTTCGTTTGCGATCATGTGATCCTCCTTGTGTAAACTTACCGATTATTTTTCTGCCATGATCTTTTTGCAAATTTCTAATCGTGTTTCGCACGTTCTGGTAACCAAACTTGCTTTTACACCCGGTATGTTATGATAGATTCAAATACTTTCAACGATATTAAATCTACAGCATCGAGCATATATCTTAGCAGAACTATTGGAGCCCAACAATTTTCAGTAAAATGTTTTCCAAACCACGCATAAACAATCATATCGAGACCTTCTCTAAACTCAAACGATACATAAGCAAATCCTGTTAAATCAAAATCTGGCAAGTATCCGTTTTTCGCAAAACTGGTCATGCCATGTGTAGGATGTCAAAAACTATTAAAGTATTTAGAGCACTTTCCATATCCAAGAAAACTCCCAGAATAACACGCTACCATATCAACTGATATAACGCCATTGTAATTATATTTATTATTCCACAATCCACCGTCCTCGTATTCGATACAACTTCTCACAACATCTTCAAGAAATTCTGATCGTGTAGCTTTCCACGAGTTTTTCTCCTGAGCGAAATGAGCAGCAACCGATGGTACGGTAAAACGATTACTTAGTAATTGTCTAATTTTGTCATCGTCAGAAGTATATTTCAGCGCAAGGTTTTCCATTTCTTTATAAAGATATTCTGTTCGATAAAAATCACCGTCAGACCGAACAAACTGTTCATAATAATCATATTCAGAACTCTGAAATAATCACACAGAAACAGGATCACATTTACTAATATCACTGATGGTATCGAATACATCATCGTGGTAAAATTTAACCGTTCTTTATCGTGGAAATACAGTTACAGCATCATTCCACGCATGCGCGTTATGATCAATAATATTTATAGGAGCTGTTCTAGATTTATATTTTGTTTTGTGCAAAATCTCTCCTGTCAACGTCTTCAATGTTTTTGGAAATCTGAATAACTTTTCTAGCTCAGCTACGTCGCTGATTGACGCTCCTGTGTCTTTATCTTTTTCAGTCCACATATTGGTTTTTTACGCCTTAAACCGTTTCTTCAAATGGTATTTCTTAAGTGTTCTACGATTCGCTCTGCTACACAGTTTATTCTCGACACTTTCATTTTCTTGAGATCCTTTACGTCAGGTTTATCATTTAAAGGATAAATCGCGTACACAACAGCAGTTACTGGATAAATCGCTCATAATACGGCTTGTCTATTCCAGTTAGTATTCCTGGTTTGGAATTTTTACCAAGGATAATATTATTGCCTGATTTCTGGACAGATTCGCGTTTGTCTCGGATGATCCAGATATCATCCTCTGCATTTACAATAAATTTTACTATATTAATATTTGTCTACGCTTCACTATATACACATATAATTGATAGCATAGTAAAGTTTTACAAACCTACCAGTGTTTTTTGCAATGCTAATTCGGAAACTCATTTTCTACTGATAAAATAATACATTATATATTGTTTATATAAAATCCGCGTACTGCATGCTTTGTTTTTACATAAAATCCGCGTGCAGGATTCACAGAGTACATAGTCAATAGTAATTGGCTACCTAAGCAAACCATGTAGATTATTGATATACAGGGCACTTGCCAATTTCTTGATAAGCTCGCTACTGTAATTAGATCCGTTATATCGATTTTATCGTAGTCCTACACAGACAGCAAGTTTAGAATTTAGTATATTTAATGACAATAAATACAAAACACGTGATATATATATATATATATATATATATATATATATATATATATATATATATATATATATATATATATATATATATATATATGTGTGTGTGTGTGTGTGTGTGTGTGTGTGCCGTCCAAAATATGTAGCGGGAACTGATACGTGATCGTGAACTTGTGACCTACTATAAGGACACCCAAACAAGGTACCGTTCCTAAAGACACAATCGTAAAACCAAAACCTAATTTGGCTCGGTCACGAAAGACCAAAAAGCCTTTGAGTTTCTCGAGTTTCGGTTACTGGCATCTGGGAACTCTTGCAAGGCACATACAATTGGTCGCTAAGACCTACACATGCGCAGACAAAACCCTCTGAGTCTCTAAAGTTTCGGTTTCGGATATTTAGGGGTCTCTGTTCGGGTAAATGTCTGAACAAGAACCTCATTTGGTTAATCTAATCAACTTAGAACTTTAGATTAAGTGTCAGTTCGCGCTAAATATTTTGTTAATTTTAATATTAAATATATAATTAATACTAAAAATTTAAATGCAATTGTTTCTGCTATTAAAACATTACAAGATAACGATATTAATGTTGACAATCTTAATGCTGCAAAGATTGTATGTGATTTTGACTCATTACAACAAATGAAAACCCAAAACAGATTTACGCATTCATCATATTACAAATTTTTAAAGGAAATGCAAAGTGGAATGTTAAAGTCACTAGCAACAGTCACTGATAATCAGGTAAAATTGTTTGTACTTTCTGAAACACTATTAACAAAATCAAGTTAGAATTATCTCATAAGTACGAAAAGAAAAAGATCATAAACTCTCGCAAAAGGCAATAGAGGGAACATTGTGAAAATGTGGAAAATGAAAGTGATAATGAAAATGATAATGTGTGGCCATCAACTGTAATAATTGCTAAACCAAACGGATGGGAAAACTAATTCATATTTATACCTAAGTAAAAAAATATATATTTTGTAATTGTGTTGTATACGGGCCACCCATTATGTATCAGGTACCATAGACAAGTACCAAAGATAATTTTTTTGGTTTCACGTTGTGACATAAAACGTATTAGGATCTCACATAAAGATTTATATTTATCTCTTCATTTCTTGTGTCCAAGATATGATTATTTTGGTCTGTAAGTTTGAAGTGTATTCTTGGCAATAACAGATTATGAACAAGCAAGTATACGGAGTTTATAGGTTTTGATACAATAAGATAGCCCAGAGGGTCGTGCGTTGAAAATGTGTATAATATGTACCCTTTGTGGGCCTGGCTAGATTTTGAAAGATCTATTTGAAAACATCCATCCACAACGTCGCAAACCAGAGTGACATCGGTTGTTGTTGTTGTTATATTTACAATGCCTGGGGATATATATCTGCCGGCACCAAACATATTGTTTTTATGTTTTAGCACAGACGGTGGCGGGACTAATTTTCTACACGATTGAATTACTCCCGGATAATATTCTTCAATAAGATCACTTATTAGTTTCTTCATTTCTGCGTTATTTAGATCTGGTATAATAAATGTTCGTAAATAATTTTCTTTTATTTCATACTGATTAAGAAACAACAGTTTAAGTTCTGCAGTTATGTAACCATGTCTACTAAAATCAGTTGCAAAGTTTATCATACTTCGATTGGCGATTTATAAATTAAATAAGATACAATTTAAGTGTTTTATTAACTCGAATATTTGCTGCTTTACATTATTATCATAACGCTGTGATAACGAAGTAAGTAGATTTCTTAAATCAATAAAAGATTATCATATTCAGGCCTAAGAGCATCTAAAAGTATTTTAAAAAGTATTTCATTAACAATATCTCTAGGACGTTGCTTCTTGGGATCTTCGGTGGCATCAAATGCTGATCTATTCATCCTGGGGATTCTTTTACCGTTGAAATCGATAAAGGAATTATCATTATCATTTGGATAAGATTTAAAATCTTATTATGTTCCATTGATATTTTCCTCGATATTCTTGATCTTTAATGAATTTTTCTTCACTTGTTTTATACTCATTTTTAGTTGGTTCTCGTGATTCTTGATAAACCGGTGCGACTTCAGGTCATCCTAACACTGATCTGATCGACCTATGAAAAACATATACGAGGTAATCATGGGAATTTACTTCAATCACCGCTGATTGTGTTGGATCGTAAACAGTGATAGCCATTTTTATTTCTTTTCCGGGTATAGATTTAATTCTGCGTTGGAACTCATCATTAATCTCCTCTTTTTGATAACCACCTGTTGAAATTCAAACAACTTGCCAATCAGGCGTTCCATTCGGCTTATTTGTATTAGCAAATACCAGTGAATTATTTGCTGGTAGTCCACCGAATGGTTTTGATCTGATATTTGGCCAGCTATTATAAACGCGCAGTTGAGCCAATGCATTTTCTTTTGCTGGAATTGCAGTTGGAAACTTAACGCTAAATTCAGTACTGGTCGAACTTACTGATATCATAGTAGTTTTTGAAGGAGTTGTATTAGTGACGCCCTGTTGCAATAATTCCCTTGACGATGTCAAAGACTCAGCCATTATTGTTATCATTATTATTTAATTATCCATCCTTTCGTTATTGTCACTAGATGATGCGTTAATTTCCATCATGAATGCTTCATCGTAGATTTTCATTATCATAACGAACTCCTCATCACATATTTTACTATCACTGAGATACAATGAAAGATGTGAACATAATTAAGTATAAGCGGTTATTGCTGTGAGTAATTTATATCATGTACTCGCGTACTTTAATTCTAGTGCATATATATATTTCTTTAGGGATAATACTGAGAATATCTGCACATGTTGTTGTTGTAGAAACGACAATAGTTAAAACCGCAGGAGGAGTCATAGTAAACATTGATAATAATAATCCGGTTCCATCAACAACAGCAGAAACCGAGTAAATTACTACATCGATAACAACCATGCGTCTGCAATATTTTTTTTTACTTTGAACCTGTATTCGTCGATCATACTTTTTTAGTTCAGTCTGACACTTACACGCCTGATTATATCTGTGCCGTTGAACGTCAATGAGTGACTCTGTCATTGGATTCATTATACTTATGACGTTGTCATTTAATTAATTAATTAAAATGGGAGCTTTAGTTACAAATTCCTGACACCACCAGTAATTAGCGGAGGACAAACTTCTATCCAACGATTCCAACGTGAACGTTCCTTAAGAATCTTTATCCCACATTACGGATACGGTTCTAGATATTTTGTTAGCTAATGGAGATGTGGTAGGTATGTTAAATTCTGCAACGCTAAAAACAGGCAATCTATATATAACAGCGACCTCTGCGGTGTGTTTGATGGTTTTATTTCGTTGTGACCATGTAGCTGCGCATGATCCGACGACGTACACGAAGTTATTGATCTGTTTGTGAGGAAGTTTAATCAGGTTCGTTTTTGAACAATATCTGGAATTCCACTAATAATATCGTTGAGTTTTGTGCTAATATCAGCATGTTTTATATCAGCATTTGGTTGATTTCCAATAAATTCTTTATTAGTTTTGTTTATATTTCTACGAAAATTTAGAAACGTTTGTATGTGATTAGAAAATTCAGTTCTAAATGCAGCAACTCCATCATTGATTGGCGTTAACGAAGTCGTTATTGGAATCTCTTTACCATCAACGTATTTTTTTTGTTGCAGCATCATTACCTATAGTTGGATATCCAAGATCTGTAATTTTAGTTGTGTTCATAATAATGTCTCCACTAAATACACCGCCAGTCGCCTTGACATAATCGTTAACTGACTTACCGGAATCCTGTATTTTACCCTGATCAGTAAAAGTAATGATATTATTAGCAACTGCAGTAGGAATTCGTATAAGTACGTCTTGTAGTTCTATGTTGCTTATCTTTAATCGTCCTTGTTTGTCCTGAAAAACAACCAATTTATTTTAATCCACACTTGCAATATTTAATAAATAGTCAATCTCATTTCTGAGTTGATAGAGGATTGCATTTTTAGATAAATCAACTTGCTGCTGAGCTTTATCACGAGCAGATCTTCCGTAAATATCTACCATTATAGTTACTGATGTCTTTTCAAATGCGACAATGTGGTATAATAATGTACGGCTTTATGAGGTGTCTTTCCTTGCGGTGCCATGAATACAGCATCAATCACATTAAGTACTTCACGACCACATATTGGTGGTGGATCAGTTAATATTTGTGTCGGTAGCGTTGAATATCAGATTGGAACAGTATTATTACTGATATAATGTAAAAATTCTTTTGGTGGCGCTAATCGATATGAATCAAAATATATAATTTCCCGTGGATCAATTGCATATGCTACCTAATGCGTGCCAGGTCCAGAGTTTTTATCAAAATTAATAATACCAGTTTTAATATAATTGGGTTGTTTTGGTAATTGATCGCGCATAGAAACTCTTCTGAATTTTATATATTTAGTTTTATAGCAGCAGTAAGTAAATCAAAATTTGATAGTGGAACTATCATCGAACTGTTCCTAGTCGTAGACCTTTTCCGTACCAGGAAGGCGGGGTCTCTGGAAGTTTTAGACTTTTTCCTTTTTTTTGATTTCTTGTCCAGTTGCTTTCTTTAAGGCCATTCCAAGAGCTGTTCCAACAGCGCGTAACGCAGCAGCTTTTGCAACAGCAGGAGCTGCAGCGGCTATTAATGCTGGTATAGATGCGAGAAGGGGAAATATACTACCCCTTTTAAAGTATCTCTGACAGCGCCTGCAGAAAAACTAAGTTTGACCCCTTGATTTTATTTTTTGGTTCATTAAAGTTTTTGAATTGCCGATCGGTCAACGATAATTTTTTTGAACCGCTCATCTGTCCTTTTTCAACGATATTGTTATTCCACAGTTCTTGTTTGATGCTAATTGCAGTCTTTTGTCCTGACCAGGAGTCAGATTCACACTAACCTGATGATATGACATAACTAATATTATGAGCGATCTAATTACATGTTCTCTACTGGAGCATCAATGACTCTCATTCGTCCACCACCACCTTCGAGTAACATTGATTTATCGCTGAGTATAACATTAATTGCCCTGCAATTTAAAATTACTCCTCGATTCACACGGGCTCGAAAATGTATATCAACTACTGATTGTCTGGTTCAATCTAAATGGTCTAGCAAAAATTAATAAATCGTATACAGCGTTGTAAAATCTAGTTGTGATATTTGTAAACCAGTATCAATGTTTTGATCACGTCACTTAAACGACATAAGACGATGATATGCACGTGATACATGATTTTAATCGAAAATTAACAAAATATCCTCCGATGGTTCTTGATGTCCATTTATTCCTAATGAAACCTCAGAAACATCTAGATTATCAAATATCATGATACTTTGTTTCTGATCATTTACTCGTGCAGCATTTTAAAGCGCAATAAATATACGTCGCGGTGCAGAAACACCTTGCTGAGAAGCTATTTGCCATGTAAATAAACCGTTGATATTACTTTGGATAACATCCGTAGTTATTGTTAACCATGATAACGTTAATTTACCGCCTTGACTCATAAACCGAACTTCTTCAGATATCGTTGGAGTCATTACTGACATCCAGCGCGAAAGTTTGGTTAGCAAAATTTTACCATGAAGTGCCCTATTTGCAGCATTATCAGCTCCTTCAACGTGCCATATTGCAACATCATCATCGTTACTTTTGTGCACGAGTACAACTCTAAGTTTAGCTCCAAAAATAACCTTTCGTACATGTCTGCAGAATCCAAAGATATGTGACAGTGGAAGTGCACAAGAAAATGTTTTCCTGTTAACTTTTAACAGTGATTAACGCACTGCAAATCCTACGTTAAAGTTTGCATTCATCGATAATACTGCAGGTGTATCAGCAGCTCCTTCTGCAGCTCTCACATTACCAATAGTCAAGTTACTACTTTCTGGAAAATCAGTTGTATCCTTTGCAAACATCATTGATGGCCAGCTGATCTTGAGTAATCGTCGATGTATCTTGCAAGACCAAGTATTATTGTAGCATGGTCAACGTCTTTTTGAATTGATTCAATATTTTTTCATGTACTTATCGCTATCAAACAATGCCATAATACCATTATTAACAAAACCAACATTAACATTGGCTGCATATGCTGCATGTGCTGTAGGATTAGCGTTATTTGAAACTTCACCATCGACCTCAATAAATGCTTCAGCGGGTAAGAAATATCTACTTGTATCCTGAACCTGTAATTAGATTCGTCCACTCTGATCTGGAATTCTGTCATCATAAGAATAATACTGATAATCGAGCACAGACTCATTTTTGAGAACTGCTGCGTCCATGTCAAATGCGGAGTCAGATATGCGCTTAAACATCTTTACTATTATCTTCCTCTAACACGAAGACCACTTCGAGAAGTGAGACCAATTCCTGCTATCAGACTAGCGGTTATATATTTTTTTCTCCGACACTGGGACATCAACTAACTCTGCAAATTTTATTATTAGCGGTTTGATTTCTTATTTTACTTTCACTTGCGGGCATTACGTCAGTGCTGGACAATTTCACTGGTTGATGGTGGACGGGTTGTGGTTTGCGTACTGATCGCGTTAGTCTATCTTTGATCGCTGAGAATGCTTTGCTAGCAACGTTACCAGCAGCGTCTATACCTTTTTCACGAACATCATCAATAGCTTTCATACCCAGCTGCATTGCAAAAGGTATTGCTTTTGGGGATATTCTTCTAAATAGATCCTGAACAATATCATCTAGCCCATCTCCGTTGGTTGCTTTGTACACTGGTAATCGAGAGTTTATTACCCTAACCACGGTAGGTCCACCTTGAGCACCATTCACAATCACTTTATTATTAATTGACTTTATCACTAATTGTGCCTAATCACTGTGACTTAGTCACTATAATAATCATCGGCGATTTTATTAATGAGAGACTGATACGCATCAATGTCCATTATACCGCCACTAAATAATCGTTTACAAATATCTGCTGCTTCATTAATAATTTCTGAGAATTATTACCAGCTCGTTTTCCTCCAATCAGAATTTCTAGTCGTTCAATATCAGCACGAACATTATTGGTACAAGTAATAAGACCACTTCCTAGACCACTTACATTTGCACCAGGATTTTGAAATATTTCATCTTCCTCTTCGATTGTTTTGGTGGTGCTTTTTTACTTGGTTTTGATGGTGGGTTTGGTATTACATGATATTCACGAAATGATTGCTCAAATGATTTCGGTGCTTTTTGTCGTTGTTCTCATCGTTGTTGTATCTCTTGATGTAGTGGTGATTTTGTCGTGGTACTGGTCCCTCTGGTATCCTAAGTTCTGGTGATGATGGTTCATATTGTTGTAGTAATTGTTGTTGCTGTTTTGAGGGTAACTATATAAACAAAATATATTCACCTATTTCATAAATATAATCAATATATCTTGGATTGCTGTTTCGAACTTGATTAATGCCATAGCGTATGCGAAATATCAATTTATGCCAAATTTCGTGTTTTACATCATCATCAGCATATTCAGGTTTTAAATATTGTTCTCGATTATTATAACTTCTCACATCATTAGCAGCTAATTGTTTTACATTTTTGATCTATCTGATATCATTAATGGCATCTTTGGTACATTTATCATTTATATTAACCCTTCCTCGCGTTTGTCCTGAAATTTGTTGAGCATCACCTTCTGCCTGGTATGTATCCTCGGGTATTTCCGGGATTGGCATTGCAACAGCTATTTCTTCTGGAAGTTTTTCAAGAATCTTTTGTGTTTGCTTAGTTCTTTTTGCTATTTTTTCAGTTGTTTCAGCTGTTTTTTCTAACACAAGTTCGATACCTTTAGTGGTCTCAGTGATAGGTTAAAATAACTGTTTGTATCCTCCTCAAATTTAACTTGAGATTCCTGACGCGATTGTAGTTGTTGATTAACAGAATCACGAAAAGGTATTTTTCTTAATTTCTACTAGTCGCTCTCGAGCTAATTTACCTGAGTGTGGTTCTCCAATACTCATTATTGATAATATTTACGATGGCTGTTTAATTCATAGCAGCAGAGAGGGTGAAGAACAACAATTTTATCGCTTTACGAGTAAACAAAATCGCCTGGCACAATCATAAAAATACGTCAACAAAAATAAGCTAACCTCATAATTTTATTATACGATTAAATACATATTCGTGTGGAAATAAAGAAGTTAGAGGCTTTAGCTTAGCGTTGTTGACTTATTTTTTTCAGCCTCTGCAGGAACCTTTTTTTTTAAATAAACGTCTCAGGCAAAGTTGTCTGTTCACTCTCTCTGCTGCTTCACTACCTTTGGATCACTCACTAGAAAAACGGAATGAAGAGAGAATTCTTTGGAGTACCTCCTAATTCTAAAGAACAAAATTTTATTTGTTATAAATCTAACATCTATACCCTTTCAAGGAACGGTCTATGGCAGATACCTTTTTAAACTAATTCATTGTTATCAATTCCTTCCATCCAAATTTAGCAAGATTGGAAGAATCGTGAAATTTTTTATAAATGGCGCTACAGTTGCTATAAAAGAGAAGGAAGTGTATAAAGCGTTTTGTTCGTATCCTTTTTTCTTTCTCCTAATGGTTATTCTAGTATACACAAAAATATCCAGAAACAATATTATGAACTACGAACAGCTATCTTGCGAGTATATTTTGTTTCTTGTGCGCGTTCTTAATCCAGGAACTAATTGAGATTAAGTGATTCTCACTTGAACCAGATAGTAGGTCGAGCTGTTAATTTTATCAACTTTTAAAGATTATAATGCAGAGTTTATTATGTATGACTTTATATTTGAAAATGTATTTTAAATAGTTTACAAAGGTCTGTTTCTATGTGCATAAGTGTGAAATATAGTGAATTCGGTTTAAGCATTATAGTCACATGAAAGCGCTGCTGTTAATTGCTGATACCATTTATTAATCTAAGTTAAACTTACCAAATATTTCAAGAATAACATTAGGTAATGAAGCAAAATGGTATTCCGTGTAGGTGAATTAGGCGTTTTTAGATAGGTGTAGATGTATGTGCATTAGATGTTTTTTAAGTAGGTGTATGTGTAGGTGCATTAGGTGTTTTTTTTAGGTAGGTGTAGGTGTAGGTGCATTAGGTGTTTTTATGTAGGTGTAGGTGTAAGTGCATTAGGTGATTTTTAGGTAGCTGTAGGTACATTAGGAGAGTTTTAGGTAGGTGTAGGTGGATTAGGTGTTTTTCTTTATTTGAAAGGTTGACATTTCAGCAAGAATCACTTCCCTTTAACTGTCTGGCGAACTGAGTAGTTTTTGATTCTGAGAAATAATAAGAAAGTGATTTGATAGAAACTTTTCAATATTAAGTAAGTTTCTTGATGGCAAATCCCATTTCATCAAATAATAATAATAATAATAATAATAATAATAATAATAATAATAATAATAATAATAATAATAATAATAATAATAATAATAATAATAATTGTTTGGTAACCTACAACATTACATGTTAGTATTAAGAATATTATACAACCATACAACAAAAATTCTTTGATTAACACATTTATTCTCTCACTGATAACAATTTTGCTACATAAACAACAAAATAATTTAAGATATTTATATTGTTATTAATTTTCTTGATAACGTTATAAAACTTGGTGTTGTTTGCATTACGATAAACGTATAAAGGTACATAGCTCTTGCTCAAATTATCACAGTGAAGTCAAACCATTATTCTATATTTGCACAAATCGGATACAATATTCTATCATATTTGTATGCCTACTTATATTTACTATTAAAGGAAACTTTCAGTTGTGAGCATGAAACGCTAAAACTGCTCAAAACGTTCATACAATCAAGATAATATTGACACATGACATTGTTTCTGATCTAATTATAAAATCAAAAACTATCAACTGAATTTAACTCTCCATTTACTTCTTGTTGAAAAATATCTATACAACGTTTCTTAAATATAATTTTTAAAACGTTTATCTCCACCCTTCACTCTCCGATTAACCAAAACTTCTATTCGGAATGCAAACAGAAGATTCTTAATTTTATATACCCGAAGGTCACAGTGTTCTCTTCATGCAAGTTGTTAGATATAGCCTTGTTTCGGGAATCTATCACCAGTCGTCTTTAATAATTTGAATCAGTACTTAAGAATTCTTCCATACGTTGCTGCTACTGATATTGACATTCTACCCAATTCACAATGTCATTCTGCGTTTGGTGTTGATTATTTAGTATCAATAACATATTCGTATAATGACGTATGTGAAGCTTCAATTTCAATTCGTATTTTAGAAATCCCTCTTATAATATGTAACAAAATGTTGTGCAATTTTAGGATTAAATATGTGCAACACAGGAATTTTATACAATTTACCAAACCGATTGAGGATAATCTTCAAACTGTAAAGTGACTTGATAGAGTTTCTGACACATGAACGATGAGTTTTTAGAAGAGAATACACAGCTAAGATATCTACAATAAATTACTGTGTTTATCAAGCAATCGCCAAAAGACATTTTCTTATCTGCTTAAATATCTCAATGCCATCCCTGGATTGTGTAGAAGAATGCGTGAATACAGTAGGCAGGTTTAATAATTTAATACAAAAAATACTATCATACAAGTTAGAGAATTGTAATTCGTACTGTACGGAGTTTAGAACCCAAGTCCGCGAGTAAATGGCACCAATTGCCTGCATGCACACACCAACCAATATCCCATCGCAACTAAGCAAGCATCACCTAAAATAGTGCCACTGAATCGGGGTTATATGAACTCGTGTGTAGCATACACCCTCGCTTAACGACCTAGTGATCAATTCTCATATATATGGAAATTCGTTTCAAATTCATTTTAAAGAAATAAAGGTATATATATATATATATATATATATATATATATATATATATATATATATATATATATATATATATATATATATATATATATATATATATATATATATATATACATATATATATATATATATATATATATATATATATATATATATATATATATATATATATATATATATATATATATATATATGAAAATCGTTACAGATTCCTGTTAAAGAAATCAAGGTATGTAGGATTTTTACTACAAAGAATTATAAATATATACCAAACAGTAAATAAAGTGCTATCCCTTGATTATATAGAAGAATGCGTCAATACAGTAGGCAGAATTAATAATTTAATACAAATAATACTATCATATATGTTAGTAAATTATAATTTTGGTGATGCGTGCTTACTTATGACGGGATATGGACTGGTATGTGCGATGGGTGCCATATACTCGCGGACCTTGGTTCAAAACTCCGCAGAAAACTAATTATAATTTATTTGTATTAAATTATATATATATATATATATATATATATATATATATATATATATATATATATATATACATATATATATATATATATATATATATATATATATATATATATATATATATATATATATATATATATATATATATATATATATATATTTATATATATATATATATATATATATATATATATATATATATATATATATATATATATATATATATATATATATATATATATTGTTTGCGAATGGGTGTGTTTGAAAGCCATTGACTAATGGACTAACAGAATAGGAAGTATATAAGATCAAATAATATACTGAGCGTAGATACTAAAATAGGGACCATAATATTTCCAGTTGACTTTATAAATTAATCACTCGAAAGGTCTTCAATTACATCCGATTTCCTGACTTTATACCTTATATAGTATGTTACACATCTGGCTCATCTATTTAACGTCCAGATTTTTTTTGTCGAATATTAGTTGTTTTTTTTAATCTAATAATTTGGTCCATCTCATATTATAATTAAATACATAGGAAAGATATTATTTATCCCATGCTTAGCTCCTGAACATTATAAAGTCTCCAAGTTTTTCGAGTCTTTATCGGATAATGGTTCTTCTAGACGTAGCTTTTACTTATCCCATACCGGTCGCCACCCGGATCAACAAGGGCCGTGCCTTCCTTCGTGCTCAAGGGTGGAGGTGGAAAGTATGCGACTTGTGCTCAGAGCAGCCAGATCCGTGTGAGCAACAACATTACCATTGCCATCTGGAATATGATAACACTGAGAGCAGCACGAAAACACGAGGAGCTTACATATCGAACTAACAGATACCGCTAGAACATCCTAAGACCCTGTCAGGTAAGATGGAAGAACATTGGAGAAAATAACACTACTTTGGAAGGCCACAAACGATACTTCAGTGACAGAGAGGGCACACCTTTAGCAGGGAGTTAGGGTCATTGTCCGCAAGGACAGCGTGAGTACTGTAATTGGATATCGGCCAGTCCACGTCCGCCTCATCACCATCCGCCTGAGAACAACTGCATTCTACATCACCATCATAAAGGAATACGCCACAACATCCGACTATGATGACACAGATGTCGAAGACTTATATGATTTATATGCAGATAAAACACCGAAGAAAGACAATCGGGTTGTGCAAGGCATTTGGTCTGACACGAAAGGCGAGGACGCTTGAATGAACTGGAAAGGAAAATGTTAGCGCTGCTGCAATGCACGGGTCACCGACAGAGGCCTGAAGCTTTTGCAATTCGATAGTTACAGCAGCATTATGGTAGAAAAACCCTTCGGCCAACACAAAGTATTCATATGTTGGACATCGTACAGTCCAAGCGGAGACCTTCAAAGTCAGATCAACTACATAAATGGGTAAGAGATGCAACCCGGTTAAACACAATGTGTAGTGCAAGTTTATCCATAGTAGCACAAATAACGTATATTTAACTTTACAAATCATCCATCATCATATCTTACAAAACAGAATCTGAATCGTAAACTTAAAATATTAAAATATTTCAATTTTCAAATCAATTATCAGCATTGTAGATTTATTCTTTATTATAAAGTAGCAAAGTAGAAAATAATCATTGTGGGAGCATGTGCACTTTAAGATATTCGTTGAAACACTTATTACCCTGCCGTTTAATTACTTTATTAAAGATTATTTATACGAGTCTGAGATCAAGTTCGCCAAAAATTAGTTTCATGTATTTTAAGATTTCTTTTTCAGCACTGTGACTAAACACTCTAAGCCTTCTTTGAGGGTAATCTATTTATAATACACTGTTACAAATGCTTGAAATTCAAATCAAGCATGTTGCCTTATCAATTTAAAGCTGTTTGCCGACGTATACAGTCAAGCACGTGACCTAATGAAGACGTAGAACTGTTTCAAATGGGGAGACATTTATTTTATGTTGTGGGTGAGTACATAAACAATTTATTGTTCCTTTGTGATACATTAAGCTAGCAATTAATTCCTCATTTCACTTTTCTGTATTTCTTTGTCTGTTTTCTGGATGACACTGATTTATTTTCTAAATAAAACATGTTTGTGGTCTACATATTGAGCGGTCATATGTACAATGCAATCATTAATATGAGCAATTCTTATCAAAGCCTTTCTAAAGTGTTCTGTTCGTGGTATAGTTTCAAGACTCCATTTAGAGCATTAAGATGGAAATTAAACTCTTTCCGTTCCTTGTCTTTTCATTATGAACATTGTTTTAATGACTCCAATATAAATCTCTTCTAAAGGCAACGATTTCTTCTCGGCAGGTAGAATTGTGTGCCGTTATTCCATCTATATTTGTATTGTGTTCCCACACGGAAATATGTATGAATTCAGACTTTGGACAAGATAATAAAACTTGCATGATGTTTTAAAATTACTAATCCTTATCAAAGTAGCAAAAGAGATAATTAAGGTGAAATACATAACATACTGCATTATTGAAAATCTTTCTATACTAAAATGCCTTGTTGGGCAACATGCTTCTGATAGCATACCCGAATAAAAAAAGCAATTTATGCATATGAAATTATAAATTTCCTAATTTTACTTTGAACTTACCTCATAGATTAACTTCTCACTGGGACCAAACCAAAAATGGTTTAGTTACATCCAACGCTGTCAACTGTATATGTAATTCTTTGGAGGAGTAAGTTTAATTGTTAGAATTGTTCGAAAAAATAATAGTAATTATGGCAAACTATAAAGGAGAGAGGAGTGACAATGGGTTGATGAGTTTTCGTTCTTATTTCAATCTCATGCAGGGCAAAATAGTACATGTCCTAACAAATTAGCCTTTTTATTATCGCAGCCAATTGTATGTGAATAAGTATATATTTAGCTTTTCAAATTACTCCTTTCCACGTTTATACTTGCTACTTATAAAAATTCAGGGGTAGAGATCATTTTCAGCCTCGTTCATTTTTATTTTCGTTTTATAAACTGATATAATAAAAAAGAAATATAATCTGCTCTGAACTATCATAATAAAATCCATTGTGACTATATTAATCACCCTTTTGTAATCAGTGATCACCCATTTTCACAGACGTTATCTAAGCATTGAGGCCTCTCTCACTATTTAAACTTCCTGATAAAATCACGTTTTGAGATATATACATGATGACTTACCTTGTGCCTTGTGTAAGGATATTATCTTAATTGTGGTATATGCTAAACTTTACGTGCATACCTTTATTGAATTATGCAGACTCGCACAAACACTTACACATATACACACACGAGCATCTATTTTACTAAAACAAAACCACAATAACACATAAACACCTGAAATGTTACATTATCTTGATTAGTTTGCAAAAAGAAAATATGAACGAATAAAACAGCTTTTAACAAATTAGGAACTAAAGAAAATAAACTATATGAACGAAGTTGACTAGCTTTGTTTATCTCTTCGGATACATATTGTCTAATCCAGTTATAAGGTAATTAGGTTTTTTAATTAGGAGAGATTTCGGAGTTTGATACATAATGTGCTTTGTGTACATCATATTTATTGATTCAAAATATTTTGCATAAAAAATTAAGAAATTGGTTAATAATTTTAGTACATAATACTTGTGTAATTTTAGATAATCGGGTCATAGCTCAGATCTAGTCCAAAAATAATTTCCTAAAATGTTCAATAACCGTTAAGGCATAGAATAAATATTAAATGTATTCTAATATTCTTGCATTAATAGAATCATTAACAGTGTTGTAATTTACATATGGCTGCGAAATTGTCTCCAATTCCCTTTTAAAGATCTAAACACAAAGCCCTAAACTTTTTCAAGATAAATTATACCATATTAAATTTGGGGGTAAAGGCAATAACAACGTGTATTAACAACGCGAATCGTTCCAAAATATTGTTAACCGATGCCAAGTAATATTTTATAAATTTTAAATTAAAACACATACTCCAGTACAGCTTGATAAATCTCGTTATTAGTAGAGTTAAATAGATAATTATCTCTCAGAGCCCCTACTCAAAACATTATACGTTAAAAGTTGTGTCAGCAGCCATTTTAAGCTCAAAATGATGACTTTCTGACAAATTGTTTTGTTCAGGATAGAGGTGGAGGACTCTGAGAGAGGATAATCAACTATTTCTACCACTTTACAGTCTCATATTTATCTGACAAAATATCACATTACTCAAGTGGAATACTATATATAATGTCTCACTAAAATCCAATCCGATATATTGGATTTGATCTGACAAACAGATTTTGTAGGAAATTGAATTCACTTAAATCAACGTCATGTTATACTGGTATAAAATAAAGTATAGTAAGCGATTTATTAAAACTGCAGGTTAACCGATCGCACCAAAATATGGATTAGTATGGCCTTTCGCGACTGAAAATGAATCAAAACAGCGGGTTAAGCAGATGACGTTATGATATTTATTGACAATATGGTCGATATTTTATTTGATAATGATAGAGTAAAATAACAAATATTAATAAATCATAATAGTTTTACAAAACAATTAATTACAACACAACCCCATATAACATGCTAGCAAGTTCAAGGGCATTTGAATTAATCCCCTGATCCCCTATGTTCTTATATGACATCATAGAAAGAACAGAGGAAATTCGAAAGACGAAATGGACAGTACAGTTTAACACCATGTGAACTCTTAGCATGTCATATGACATGCTAACAAGTTCAGAGGATACATATAAACCTATCCTAGGACAGAAAACAATTTCCCCACGTGATCCCCTAGGTTGTCATATAGCATCCTAGACAGATTAGAGGAATTCGAAAGACACAAAACAGACAGTATGGCTTAACCCCATGTGATCCCCTAATTTGTCAAATAACATCTTAGTAAAATCAGTGTTACCATATAACTTATCCAAGAACAGCACAGTTTAAACCCATGCGAAACCCTAGCTGGTCATATTACATTCTACCAAGTTCAGATGTTACGAAATAAGGAGGGCACAGACAACACACACACATGTACAAACACAAGCACAATACAAATAAACAAACACAACATAGCACAACATTTAACTGGACCTAACATACCATTACTTATCTTAGGAGTGGAACTTTATCTACGTCCAACAGATTTCGTACACTCACCCACCAGGGCAACACTAAAAGTGTGCAAAAAATGTACCCTCTACGCGTTCACATGGTGGATAAATGTATTTTGTTAGTTGGATATCAAGGAAATTCTTCTGGTCCATCCATCCTCTTAGAAATAACGTTTGGAGTCTTCACACCGCTTTTGTCCGCGATGGTAATCAAAATCTGTGCATTAGTACAAAAATCCAACGTTCTACCACTGAGCTATGAAGTTCGTTTACATATATATTATGAAAAAGTTATCATATAGTTACATAAAGATAATAGGCACTTATAGCATATAGAATATTAATAAACATCATATTTATTATAACCTAAGTGCGTATTTGTGAATAAAATATTTTTTATTATAAAATACTTCAATTTTCGAATACATCGGAACGGTCTACACACATATTTATAGTGTATATATAGACAAAGATTTTGATGCTATTAATAAGGCTATTCCATCAAACGTTAGCTACAGACGTTTGACAGGCTATACAGAAAAATAATATTTTTAAAAAACTAGTGTTTAGATTTCTAAATAAATTAGCATTGATTGTAAAATACTACAATTTCTTAATACATGGATAAAACCAGCCTTTTGTTGCGGGTTAAATTTCTATTTCGTCCTACGTTGCTAGGAGAAATACTAAAAATATCAATAACTTGTATAAATTTTGTTCTGTTACACTGTCTAAAATAACTTGCTGGGTCACGTTTTCAGCTAAAGTACATACGCTGTGATATCTGTAGTCAAGATTACATTCTTTTTGAATTTTATATTTCCTCCATATAACATGGGTTTGTCTGTCTGTAGGAATATTTTAAAAGAATTTAAAATACATCCCGATAAAACAATGTTAGTATATAAAAAAACAGCAGAGAAATGTTAATAAGTTATGCTTAGCAGAGTTGTCCATCTTAATCAACTAATACATTCTGCTTGACAGAGTAGTCTATCTTGATCAACTAATATATAATCCTAAAGGATTTGTCTCGCTTGATTAAAATACATTGAATAAAGTAGAAACTAAAATTCACCGATTATACGTTTGTTTCACTAAATATTTTCATCAGTATAAAACCATCATCATTAACAAATTTATTTCAGCGATTTATGTAATTAACGATTTGTATCGACACTCTTTAAAAATATTTTCTATAGTCTTGTCGTCCTTTTGTTCATTAACTTGAAAAGGATTTTCTCAAATTCGCTTTTATCCACATCACGATATCACGTCTGTAAGTCAATATAATCTGCCATCCACAACAACTGATTCAATTTAGAACGCAATGGACTTATCACAACTAGTACAGCATCTACTGCTTGATTTAAAGTTTTCTAATGCATAACGTAATTTCTTTCATCTATCATATAGTATTTCACTTGTTTAATGACATTTGTCTCATCCATATGTGATTGTAGAGTAGAAGAGACAGTTGATCATCCTCTCTCACAAACCCCCAACTCCTACCCTGAATAAAACATATTTTGTCAGAAAGTCATGTTAAAAATGTTAAAGTATAAG
Source organism: Potamilus streckersoni (assembly GCA_016746295.1). Taxonomy (NCBI): domain Eukaryota; kingdom Metazoa; phylum Mollusca; class Bivalvia; order Unionida; family Unionidae; genus Potamilus; species Potamilus streckersoni. The sequence continues at coordinate 916,555 of JAEAOA010002129.1, read as the reverse complement.
CAGTGGGGGGGGCAGTACATGCTCTGAGAACTAATTCTTTACTTCTACTACTTCATTATCCTTGAATTGATATACAAATTACAATCGTTTCTAATGGAATAACATTTTATGTAACTATTAATGCCCTTTTTAAAGTACTAAAGGGTGATGTGAAACAATATACATATGTATTAATTTTGCTTGACTAATTATATAATGCATATGATCTTTCTCGCTTGCTCATGTTACACTCAGTTTATGTGTCTATGTGGGTTCTTTTATCGATTCTATGAGCGTTACGATATGATTAATATCGATTACGCATTAGGGATTCGGTTCTTAATCTTGTAATGGAAAGTAGCAAATAATATTACGTATTTCATGGAGAGAGGTAATTTGCCTTGAACTTGATAATTATTCTGCATTAGAAAATATGGAACTAGTAGTATAAGATAAGAAAATATAGCAACTCTGTATTCAAGTCTATACAACACCCCATTAAATATAGCAACACTGTATTCAAGCCTATACAACAACCCATTAAATATAGCAACTCTGTATTCAAGTCTATACAACACCCCATTAAAGATAGCAACTCTGTATTCAAGTCTATACAACACCCCATTAAATATAGCAACTCTGTATTCAAGTCTATACAACACCCCATTAAATAAAGCAACTCTGTATTCAAGTCTATACAACACCCCATTAAGTATAGCAACTCTGTATTCAAGTCTATACAACACCCCATTAAATATAGCAACTTTGTATTCATGTCTATACAACACCCCATTAAATATAGCAAATCTGTAGTCATGTCTATACAACACCCCATTAAATATAGCAAATCTGTATTCATGTCTATACAACACCCCATTAAGTATAGCAACTCTGTATTCAAGTCTATACCACACCTCATTAGTCATTAATATTAAAATTTCTAACTTGCTTACTTTTGGTGGGTGTAGTGGGGTTTACAGGTATTAGCGTCAGTCATTTCTTATTCAGCACAAGACATAAATAACTGTATCACTAAAATGATGTTTAACTGGTATTTATTCGACTTGTATCTCATTTGTTTACATGATAAAATAAGAGAATGCAAATTATATCTTTATAGCCCTAGAATTTTATTTGTAAATTATATTGCAATTTTCACACGATATTAAATTGATAGCATTTTCCTTATTCACAGCCTTAATTCTACTGTTGGGCAGATTTGAGTTATCAGTGGGATTAAGTAAGTATGCTTACTATATCATTCGACTTTGTAAACTTGCGCCATATCAAGCTTGTTTCAAGGTATTTTTGAAATAAATGACTAATTATTTATTTTGGAATCTTACCTGTAATTCATCAGCCATTTTTCCCTGCAGCCAATTTAATCTAAAGACATCCTGGTCTCGTGGATGAGTTTTTGAAACTACATTTCCTTTCCAGACACTGATCCAAATATTTTAACACATGTATTCAAAAACATTCGTCTCTCACCGATAAATATATAATATGCATTAACATCAATAATGTAAACCTTAGGTATCAATATGAAATGAAACACATTTAAAAACTAGTAATTCAAAACTTTAGTGAACTTTTACTGACATGTTTTCTGACAGTACAGGCATTTAATCATAGTTAATGCTGACAATGGGAAACAAGTTTCACTACTAGTGCATCATTTTCATAAACAGTTAAACCAATATCTCCATCATTATTTATTATCCGTCAAAAGTATATTTATCATTTCCAACAACCGTGCGATGACAACTCTTCTTAATCACGCTTTAAAATGTCTGTTTGCTCACTAAACTGTCAAAAACGAAATGCTGAAAACTATGCTGTATTTAAAGTCCTTATCTTGAACTCAGACATGGCTTGCTTTATTCTAGATAGATGTTAAAATAATGATGGGAATCAGACTTTCTAAATATATAATATACGTGTGTTTCTTTGACAAAATATTAAATTGTTGGCATTCAGAATAATAATGATGGCATCATTCATTAAAATGTTTAATACAATTTCATTTATTTAAATGTGCTGCCTTCTTTTTGTGGTTTCACTCATGGTGCTACTTCTTAAATAAGTAGATAAATGGATGGATTGGTAAATAAAAAGGAAGAGAGATACAGCTCAACAGGCAATATTGCACTTTCGTTCCAGATACGTTTGACACATGGGTACATGCACACGGACACATTGATACATAGGCCGTTTTATAGTACATATTGTTTTTTTCTGATACGCATATGTCAATCTACTATAAAGAATGTGGCCTAAGTGTATAATTTCTTCATTTTTAGAAAAATGGAACGCTTCAATTTGCAGCCGAGTTAACGCAATCTTTTCAAAACTGAAATTCTGCATCAACAAAGTTCAATGAAACCCACCAAACTTTGTCTACGTCATACCATTGGATAAACGTTTAAAATATAAAATAGCATTTACAATGTTGTTACATAAGCTATAACGAGCAAGCCACTGAAAGGAGTTGAAAATTGATCATATGACACCTCTAGTATTTTTGCCTTGTTCTTCTTCAGCTTTGAAATAACTAAGTATGTTGGCTCTAGCAAATATTGAACGTTTCAGCAATGGTTTCTTGCACTGAGACAAGTATGTTTTTTATTCATTTTACAAACTCATTACAAAGTAATGCTTGCTAAATAAGCAAACTTCAAAAATACAGACTTGGTATTTGAATCTCAGCAAACGCATTTGGCAAACTTTGTATACCAACTTCACACATAGGTGGGTATGTCCTACAGTATAAGACCCGAATATACGAAACTAAGTGTATAAACGCATCTAGCACGCAAGTTTCTTCAAATGTTCATCTACCAGTATACATTTTAATTTTGTATTATGCCTAAGAACATATAGTATACGGAAATAAGAAAAAAACTTAAAGGTTGCTCAATTTTCTAATTATTATAAATTTTCTGCAATATTGATTATGCTTAGAAATATAGATTAATGTGCGAAAGAAAAGGTAACATTAAAACTTTTAATTTTTTCGTTGGGGATAGTAAAGCTATTAAAATGTTCTTCGTTAAGTTTGATTCAGTTTGCAAATTGCAAATATTAACTATAGTGTACAATATACGAACTGTATGTTTGCTAGTCTCCTTTCTGCAAGCTATTTTTTTGTTTTTTGTGAAAGTCACGATTCATGTTTCATAAATTGTTGTTACTTTCCTTGTAACTTATGTTGTGACATATTTTTGGTGTTTACAAATACATTAGGACTTTTTGAAACTTACTTAGATCTAAGCGAAATCTACGTCCGGCGTATCTAAATCAATAAGAGTAAAAAAAGAAATATTTCGCTGCCTAATCCAAACACTTGCACATATATCTCTCAGACCTTGTTACATTTTAATAGATATGTTGTACTTAAACATTTCAATGAGTATTGTATGACAGATGAAAAGGATTTTTGAAAAGGATTTTGTAAAATCTGTTTAACCCGTTAAGCATACATGTTTATATTGTTTCTTTGTCAGTTTTAATTTTTTAATAGTATTACATGATATTATATTGTATCTTAGTTTACTGGATTTCATATTGCCAAGAATTGCATTTAGTTCTGTTTGACCTGATTTTTTCAGTTCATTGATCAACAGCGTATAATAGAAACGCAATGCCTAGTTTCTGAGCATGATTCATAATCAGTGCATGATTCATAATCAGTGATGCTATTAGTAAGCAACTTTTTTAATAATTCGTTCCTTTAGTAAAATTCATCAAGTGAAGTCAAGGCTATACCTGGAATATGTAATATGAAACGTGTTAATTTTTACAAACTTATATTTATTTTCTAGAAGATTTCCCCCATCCTGGAATGGGTTTTGCGTTTTAGTTAGTATATAACTTTTGTTCTGATGAAGAATTACTCAGCCAGGCTCCAGACAATTGTGAACAGTTTGAACTGAGTTGTTATTTTAATGAGTTTAAATTGATTATTTTTCTCTGGAATTACATAAATGCTCTTTTAAAATTCTGGACAATGAAATTCGCTGTAATGTATATGGAATTCAAAACTGGAATAATATTTTCTGTGATCCAATTCAAAACTGCTAACACAGCTACACTTTAAAGTTTACAACAAACGTCATCGTCATCAATTTTGGATATAATTGGGTAATAACGCAGCTTCATTCAGGAACGTTTATTACTAGAACTTCTATTTTTATTTCTAGGATTAAATTTGGATTACATCAGTAGCAACCACGTATGTTATTGGCTCTTAATTTTTCACTTTGTACTGTACCGAAATATATTATTTGTTAAATTTTCCTAAACTTGTTGTCTTCACTCGCCTAATTATTGTAAGAGCCAAGACTCATAACACACCATCGGGCTCTTTTCCTTTGAATATACGAACTTTGGTCAGAATACTTCAGAACACTGTTTTGTTTTAATTTAAGTTCCATTAGTTTCAGAAATTCTTAAATGGCAAGAATTGTTTCACATTTAAGACATCTTTTTGAAACCATAGGCTTTCTTACAATGTGATCAAAAATGGAGATATTTCTTTGAAATCCTACCCAGAAACAATTAAACTTAAGTAGCAGGGAGGGAGAAGCTCACAAAATGTAAAGGCCTTATTTGCGAAAAATAAAAGTTCCACCAGAGGCTAAAAATGGTCAATAACACTAAACCAAAATCTCTGATTATATTTCGAAACGGTTAAAAACCGGTAATATAAATTGTCTGACTCTGTCAGGCGTGTAACAAATTGGCGGCGTGCAAAACACACCAACCTCTTTCACTACGGTTCGTTGCTAGGGAATGACCTACGCGGTGTAATTTACCCAGTGTGGATAGATAGAAAAAAGAATGCAGATCACTGAACAAGTATATTGAAGAAATAAATACGACGAGCCCCCTTTCAATGAACAAATATAAAATTTAATCAGTTTATCAACAGAATTTATAACGAAAAGAAATCAATGACATGGTTACAAAAGAAGGAAAATGGTACTAAATTTGCTCTGGTCCTGTGATTGGTTTAGGGATTTCTCATGCGAATACAGGAAAGCTGTTTCCTTCAATAAATAAAATGTCTCGCAATAGACAATAGGTCAGATTCCCAGGTATATCTGTATTTTTACATTCATTCGGCTCAGAAAACAAAAGGCATAAATTCTGCCGCAGTAACTCATTGCTCCCTAACTGTTATGTTTACATAAACGGTCAATGCTTGTCCTGACCTTAATTCGAGTCACGATAGGGATGGTCAATTAAATTAAACTCAGCCGTATGAACCCGTATGTAACCCACACTTGACTTCTTACTCTACCAATCTAGCAGTGTTAAGGTACATATAGCTTAGACCATCAGACCTAACTATTCTAAAATAGTTTACTCGACCAATTAAATATTACAAACTAGCATATAGATATACACTTAAGTGATCAATTAAATATTACAAACTAGTATATGGATATACATGTAATGTTAGGTCATACTCATTTTAGACAGAGTTAATCCATAAAACTATGAAATATTACCCATCATTCCTTAAATCATTCATGAAAATTTCTAATCACTCCTATGTATTAAAAGTTCAATTACATGCAATCTTGTCAACAAATCAAATGAAATTTTAATTACATTCAATCTTGCCAATTCTCCAAATGAATTGCTAATTAGAAAATCAAAGAATAAAATGTCGTGACTAGCATTTCACTAAAATCCTGCAAAATGAAATCATACATACATACATCATATCAATAATACATTTCCAAATATATCAACAAATAAAATAACATTAAAATCGGGAAACTAAGATTGCGTACCTTTTGCCGTTTCTTTTTTCGTTTCCACGAACCTCACGTATAGTCCGTCTCCTAACTGAGACAACTATCTGGCCCCTTACTCTATAATGAAGAACGTACTTTTTACGAATTCAAAATTTAAAGTTTGCCTACTCGCTGAGACAAAACTCCCGCTTTACTGCCAAATCACTAGATAACGTCTTACACGATCCCGGAGTCCGGTCTAACTTTTCCCAAGAAAGATATACGACTGCTGAATTTTCTTAAAGTAAAACCTTTAATTTCTTACAGAGTTACGCCCATAAATCCATATTAACCAATCGGAATAGACTGTTTCCTAAACCTGTTCCTAAGAATATTTGGATTGACAAGAAAACTAAACTAATCATGCCGTAATTAACATTACTTTGAACAATCATCTATAGCCAGCTCCCGCCTTTATCCCGTCGATTTTGGGAAAGGGTCTTATGTCATTTTCTTGTACTATAGCATCTGTCTCGGTCATGTTACGTCAAGTAGAACGAATTCCCTTTTGACGTTCAAAGATGAAATGAAAATAATCATCTAACTATCTCTAGCCCTTTCTACTTCAATTAAGTTGACTTTGATACAATTCCTTTAACCAAAGCTTCTAAGAGGTTTAAAAATTCGACACATCACATAGGCCCCTCTTTAAGAGTAAAATCTGGGATTTTGCTCATCAAAGTTTGAAGTTACAGTTTAATTTAATGTTTACATATCCTGAAGTGACCCCTTCACCTCAGACTCAAGTAACCGACTCATGCAATCTGCCCCCACATTTGAGTTTCCACGAATGTAACGTAGCTGGACTTGATATTGTTGTAGAAACAATGACCACCTAATTAAACGCCCATTAGTCAATTTAGCCTGTGCAAGATACGCTAAAGGTTGATGATCGGTTTCTAGAATCAACTTTCGCCCATACAGATAACGCTGAACTTTATGAATCCCAAAGACAATCGCTAGGCATTCCTTCTCAGTGACTGAATAATTACGCTCAGCGGTATTAAGTTTCCTACTCTCGAATGCAACAGGAAATAAGTCCCCATCATGTTCTTGCAGTAAAACTGTACCAAGACCTCTGTCAGAAGCATCTGTACGAAACACAAAGTCCTTTGTCACGTCTGGTAGATTAACAATGGCGTCTGACGTCAGTCTATCTTTCACCTTTTTTCCAGTAGCTTTATACTAAACTCCTCCAAATCCTTCACACCTGGTTTCTCCGGTAAAATAACTTCGTAATCGTGAAGTATATCATCCACCTCGCCACGTTGGTTTGACGGTAACATTACGTCAAGGACGACGTCTACGCAAGTTTCGTTCCCCGTCAACGGACAACTCGTATGTACTTCCGCCACTCATCCGTTGTCGTTGGGTTCTTCCGTCACAACTGTAGCAACCACGAACTCAGTAGGTGACTCTCTTTCCCGGTAGCGTTTAAGTAGGTTAACGTGGTACAGCGTCTCTTTATCGCCCACACTGAAGCGATAATTCTGTCCACCCTTCTTCTCCGTTAAAACAAACGGTCCTCTCCAAGACACTTGGAAATTGTTATGTTCTAATGGCAACAACAACAACACCTTGTCGCCTACCTCAAACTTACGTTCTTTAGCCTTCTTGTTGTAGTACTTGGCCTGACGTCCCCTTGCATCACATAGATTTTTCTGGGCCAAGTTATAAACTTCCTCCAGTTTATTACTGAGATCAAAAACGTACTGATATGTTGTTCTTACCTCTTCGGATGCTTTCTCATCCGTCCACAACTGCTTCAATACAGCCATGGTTCCTCTCACTGTCCTCCCATAAACTAGCTCGAACGGCGAAAATCCAAGACTAGCTTGGGGTACTTCGCGGTACTCAAAAAGTATCGCGGGAAGGTATCGATCCCAATCCATAGGTCGATTCTCGCATAACTTTTTTAGAGCTTGTTTGAATGTCCCATTGAAACGCTCCACAAGACAGTTACACTGTGGGTGATAAGGGGTAGCAGTCAGGTGCCTGATAGAAAGTAAACGGTTTACTTCCTCCATCACCTGGCTAACAAACCGCGTCCCTTGGTCAGTTAGTATTTCGTCAGGTACACCAATTCTAGACCAGAACCCTAACAATGCTTCATCTACCGTAACTGAATCGATGTTCCTTAAAGCAACGTCCTCCAGGTATCGGGTAGAATGATCGACAATCGTTAGCACATAACTGTTGCCACATTCCGCTGCGGGTTTTATCGGACCTATGTAATCCATAGCCACCTGTGAGAAAGGTTCATCAATCAGAGGGGTAGTTCCTAGCGTCACTGGGCGATGTGAGGTCTTAGGTACCACTCGCTGACACTTGTCACAGGACAGACAAAAACTCCTTACATCACCATACACACTTGACCAATAGAACTCCCTAACTAACCTATCTCGCGTCTTAGTCACACCCATGTGACTACCTAGTAAACCTTCATGCACAAGCCTAAGTACTTCAACCCGCTTAGATCATGGTACAATTACCTGCTTATACCTCTCGGTCCCCTTTCGAGCGTATCGGTACAAGATGCCTCGCTTCAGTGCGAACTCTACCTCACCGTCAGGTAAGTTACGCACTGACTTGTCCTTTGCATACCCGCGTATCTTATTAAGGTTAGAATCTTCCTCTTGAAGTCCCCTTAATTCGCCAGGTAGAAAATTATCTATGGGCAAAGTAGAGGGTTTCAGTGGTTTCGGCCCTGACCTTCGTCTCATAGACTTAGTCTCTACAGACCCCACGTGTACAGGTGTACACGTCATTGGATTAGGTTGTGGCAATACATGCCTACATCCTAAAATAACATCATGCGACAACCCTGACAAGCACGCTGCTTGAATTCGTCCTTTCATTTAGAGCGAATCAAGTTGATATAAACAACTGGAAGGGAATCTCTACTTTTATTTGCAAATTGTACCTCTACATTCTCACCTGTATAATCAGCAGGTTTAACAAACTTGCTGTCCACCAAAGCTGGATAACTACAGCCGGTGTCGTACAACACAGTAACCTCTACGCCATTTACCGTAGCTGTTGCTGTATTGGACCACTCCAATAGATTACTCTGGTTACTAATATCTGGGGTTACTACATTTACAGTGGGACGGTATCTTCTACAGTTTTTAAGAATATGGCCGGGTTTGTTGCAGCTATAACACACAACTTCCTCATTCGTACAAATAGGTTATCTTGTCCATCCCTTGGGACATACCTGAGCCCCGGGACTGATCACAGCTGGGATTGTCAGCCTCTGGCTTCCCACAATTTTGACCATTCAGCCTGATAGGTGTTAAACCATTAGTTCTCCTGTACTTTGGGACGCTGGTTCGATCCCTGCCAGTCCATGTGGTTGGACGAGAGTGTGCAGCTTGATATCGCTCGGCCATTACACTAATATCTTCTATGGACGCGAAATCACGCTCCGCAAAAAATACTATTAGGTCTTTACGGTATGTGCTGAGGATATGTTCCTTTAGAATTTCTTTCCGTATGCCTTCGTATGTAAGTTCGGCTCCGGTCATTTTAATCTACTTATCGAAAAGTACGCGTACACGATTATGAAATTGTGCGTGAGTCTCTGTGGCTTTTTTTAGATGACTCTCTGAAAAGTTTACGGGAACTTTCAGCTGTCAGCTCATAGTACCGTAGTAACGCTTTCTTGCAAGCTTCATAATCATCTATTTCAGCGGGTGCCAAATTATGATAAACCTCCTTGGCAGCGGCTTGCAAAAATGCCGAAATATTAATAGCCCACTGTTCTTTGGGTATTTGATGTATTAAAGCTAACTTTTCAAACTGGGTTAAAAAGTTATCAATAATTTCATCCTTGTCGTTAAACATAGGTATGGTTATCTGGACGGTACGTCTTTCCTCAGTTCTTCTGCTCGATGCTTCTAAATGTACGTTCGGTTCTTCTCCCCTCCTAGTCTCTGCTTCGATCCTTAGTCTTTCCTTTTCTAATGCATGTTCTCTCTCTCTTTATTCCTTTCCTCGGCTTGCAGTCTAGCTACCTCAAGTACTTTTCCTCTTTCAGCCTGCAGTCTGTCTACCTCAAATTCTTTTTCTCTTTCAGCAGTCTGGCTGCCTCTCTTTCCTTCTCTCTCTCGGCTGCTTGCTGTTCTTTGTCCTCTTTGAGACTACGCTCTACAAATTCAGATAACGGTGTCCCTTCGTAACCTAATTCTTCGGATCCAAGAACTTTGAATTCTCGCGCAAGTTGCCGTAATGTTGTCAATCTTGTCTATCTGTCTTGTCGCTAACTCACCTAGATTAGGATCACTAACCTGTTTTCTGCCTTCAATTAAACAACTTCCCTATGAATATCAACGAATATTCTAACTCAGTAAAGTCTTACCTCCAGACTTACTTAAAAATCACACAAGTAATTTAAACGGCTTTCGGGCAGTACCAAACTATAAATTCTCCCAAAATTCGTATCGTCTGCAACACATGTGCAAATTACCATGGGGATACTTCCTTAATGATCCCTTCTCGCAAGAGTACTAAGGCAAACTATTTCTGGGTTAATTAGATACGGACAACCAACCACGCTGCAACAACTTCAGGTACGGAATCTTAATTTCTTACAATGTCATGCAACATTTAAGAAATTCACCAATCATGCCTAATTTTAAACATATAAGAATAGGTGTTGACTCAATTCACACTCGTGGTTTCTTATTTTAGAAACAAATGTACGAATCTATCACTGACACGGTGTTGCAGTTCTTTCAATATACGTTCAGATCTGCTTTTTTCCACTGTTCAAATATCGCGGAACGAGGCTTCCATTTTTGTGACAAATTGGCGGCGTGCAAAACACACCAACCTCTTTCACTACGGTTCGTTGCTAGGGAATGACCTCCGCCGTGTAATTTACCCAGTGTGGATAGATAGAAAAAAGAATGCAGATCACTGAACAAGTATATTGAAGAAATAAATACGACGTGACCCCTTTCAATGAACAAATATAACATTTAATCAGTTTATCAACAGAATTTATAACGAAAAGAAATCAATGACTTGGTTACAAAAGAAGGAAAATGGTACTAACATGTACTAAAAAAAAAGACAATACAAATTTCTTTAAAAACTAGAATTACTGTTATCGTTAATATACTATCTTCATTGCCAATGACATGTGACCTTTGAGTGCAACGATGAGAGACTTCATCACCTATTTTATGCGGACATCAAGACTTCTGTTCGTCCACGCTCTGCCGGTCTTTGTCTAGCTGTTTCGTCTTGGACTCTTGTCCATCGAACCCTGATTCAACAATCGTCTCTGGACTTAAATTTCGGCTTCGAATTTGCTCTGCTCCTGTGATTGGTTTAGGGATTTCTCATGTGAATACAGGAAAGCTGTTTCCTTCAATAAATAAAATGTCTCGCAAGAGACAATAGGTCACATTCCCAGGTATATCTGTATTTTTACATTCATTCGGCTCAGAAAACAAAAGGCATAAATTCTGCCGCAGTAACTCATTGCTCCCTAACTGTTATGTTTACATAAACGGTCAATGCTTGTCTGACCTTAATTAGGGTCACGCTAGGGATGGTCAATTAAATTAAACTCAGCTGTATGAACCCGAATGTAACCCACACTTAACTTCTTACTCTAACAATCTAGCAGTGTTAAGTTACATATGGCTTAGACCATCAGACCTAAATATTCTAAAATAGTTTACTCGACCAATTAAATATTACAAACTAGCATATAGATATACACTTAAGTGATCAATTAAATATTACAAACTAGTATATGGATATACATGTAATGTTAGGTCATACTCATTTTAGACAGAGTTAATCCATAAAAATATGAAATACTACCCATCATTCCTTAAATCGTTCCTGAAAATTCCTAATCACTCCTATGTATTAATAATTCAATTACATGCAATCTTATCAACTAATCAAATGAAATTTTAATTACATTCAATCTTGCCAATTCTCCAAATGAATTGATAATTAGAAAATCAAAGAATAAAATGTCGTGACTAGCATTTCACTAAAATCCTGCAAAATGAAATCATACATACATATATACATCATATCAAGAACAAATTTCCAAATATATCAACAAATAAAATAACATATTAAAATCGGGAAACTAAGATTGCGTACCTTTCGCCGTTTCTTTTTTCGTTTCCACGAACCTCACGTATAGTCCGTCTCCTAACTGAGACAACTATCTGGCCCCTTACTCTATAATGAAAACGTACTTTTTACGAATTCAAAATTTAAAGTTTGCCTACTCGCTGAGACAAAACACCCGCTTTACTGCCAAATCACGAGATAACGTCTTACACGATCCCGGAGTCCGGTCTCACTTTTCCCAAGAAAGATTTAAGACTGCAGAATTTTCTTAAAGTAAAACCTTTAATTTCTTACAGAGTTACGCCCATAAATCCATATTAACCAATCGGAATAGACTGTTTCCTAAACCTGTTCCTAAGAATATTTGGATTGACAAGAAAACTAAACAACTAATCATGCCGTAATTAACATTACTTTGAACAATCATCCATAGCCAGCTCCCGCCTTTAACCGGTCGATTTTGGGAAAGGGTCTTATGTCATTCTTTTGTACTATAGCATCTGACTCGGTCATGTTACGTCAGGTAGAACGAATTACCTTTTGACGTTCAAAGATGAAATGAAAATAATCATCTAACTATCTCTAGCCCTTTCTACTTTAATTAAGTTGACTTTGATACAATTCCTTGAACCAAAGCTTCTAAGAGTTTTCAAAATTCGACACATCACAAGGAGGTTAGCTCAGTTTTGTTACACTATTATTGAGTTGTTTTTCCTGTCTGTGTCAGGCGATTTTGTTTACTCAATTGTTGTCCTTCACCCTCTTCCTGCTGCTCTTGACTGTCAAGGGGAGTTAACCAAATATTTTATGCAGACCAGTCTATTAGCGCATGTATAAATTAATATATAGAGTTTCGTGTCTTAAATCAATATTATTTCCATCCTGATTTGTAAGCTTACAATTCATTCTTGACAATCATGGATTATGTACACGCAGGTAGACCTGATTTATTGGCTCATATACAATATGCCACCCTGGGGGTGTTTAAATACTGGACGAATATAATATATATCCCTGCTGCGCCTATATAGACTCAGAGAGGTCGATGTTGTAACTGCTGTCAATTATATCGCACACTACATTCAGTGCGATGGTGGATGTTATTTTAACGATATTAGGCGAGATATGACGACCTGTTCCATATTGGTCATTATTATATCTGAGAACTGCTAGGGATGGGATTAAATTTATCCATGAATTACATGTTCCTCTAAAGTACTCATCACTAAGATCATTAATTGATTGTTTTAGCTCAGACGAGTCGAATCCGGGAATAATGAATGTTGGTAGCTGTTGTGCTCTTATTTTATAATGTTTCATAAATAATATCAGTGCTGTATAATTAATGAGATAATCCATAAAAGTTTTGTTAATAAGATCAAGGTCTGCTGCGACGGCGTTTAGATGATGTATCGTTTCGATTATTTGCATTTTCGTGTCCTTGGGGTAATGCTGACATATACCAGAAAATAAGTGTCTTAAATTAGTTTAAGTATTAGAAAATTCAGTCTTTACGTCATTCAAATATGTCTTAAAGAAATCTTCATGACCAGGAATTTCTTTACCTGTGAATTTTGTAAACGTTCCATATCAATTATCGTGATATATTTTATTCCAAAATAACCATGATGCCGATCGATTTTCCTATATTCTGGTTGTTTTAAAAACTTTCTGTTGTCTGTTTTAAACTCCTTGATTTTGGGCTCTGTCGGACCTTGATAAGTTTGTGCAACTTCAGGCCATCCTAACACTGATCTAATCTAACTTTAATAAATATCCAGAGCATAGTCAGGAGAATGTATTTCAAACGCCGACGATAATGTTGGTTCGTATACAGTAATTGGTGTCTTCGATTATTTCCCAGTTATTGACTTAATTCTGTGTTGGAATTTTTCATTAATGTGCTCTATCTGACAACTGCCAGTTCGAATACTAACTACTTCCCAATCGGGAGTTCCATCAGATTAATTTTTTTTGTGCAAATACTAAGGAATTATCTGGCTGAAGACCACCAAATTTTTTTGATCTAATATTAGGCCAGCTATAATAAACCCGTAACTGAGCTAATGCTATCTCTGTTACTGGAATTGCAGTTGGAAAGTTTACGCTAAATTCAGGATTGGTTGAATTTATCGATATCATGGTAGTTTTTGAAGGAGTTGTATTAGTGACAATCTGCTGTAATAAGTCTCTGGACTCAATATCCAATCAATGTTCAGGCGCTGACATTATTGTTATTATTATTGTTTAATTCTCCATTTAGTTTATACTGGTCACTGTCACCAGAATCTTTGGTGATTATAAATGCTTCATTATAGGTTTTAATTATCGTTACGAACTCATCGTCAGATATTTTACCATCAATGATATACAATGAAATATACCCAGATAGTTTAGAGTAGGTTGTTGATGCTGTGTGCAACTTTATCATATGCTCACGTAATTTATCATTCGCACCTCTAGTTATTATTTTAGCAATATAACTGAAAATACCTGCTATAGTCGAGGAAGTTGAAACAATAATTGTTATAATTGCTGGAGCTGTCATCGGTAATGTCTATAATATTAATTCGGATCCAGCAACAATAGCAGAAACTGAGTATACAACTATATCAAAAACAACCTTACGTCTACGATATTTTGTTACTTTTACTGTATAATGGTCGATGATATATTTTAGTTTAATTAAATATTCACATGCTTGATTATATCTGTGACGTTGAACGTCGATGGATGACGTAGTCATTTGGCTCATTATACTATGACGTTAAGTAATTAATTGAGTTACAAATTCCAAACACCACCAGTAATATATATGTATATATAATATATATATATACATATATATTATATATAACATATATTATATATATATAATATATATAATATATTTAATATATATATATATATATATATATATATATATATATATATATATATATATATATATATATATATATATATATATATGTATATATGTATATATATATATATATATATATATATATATATATATATATATATACATATATACATATATACATATATATATATATACATATATATATATATATATATATATATATATAGATATATATATATATATATATATATATAAATATATATATATATATATATATACATATATACATATATATATATATATATATATATATATATATATATATATATATATATATATATATATATATATATATATATATATATATATATAATGCAGATATCACACATGGTAACCTTGCAACCCATTCACGAGATCTCTCACCGGACTTAAATTCAGTAGATATTTCCTTTGCGTATTGATATCCAAATAACCGCTCAGCAAGTGTTCGTTTAAGTCGTTCAACGATTGCTTGATCACGATGAATTTCAGTATGTCCTCGTCTGATTTTGACGTTATGTGTTTTCATTAAAGATGATACTGATCCAAGAAATTCTTTGCCAGGATCAGCTTGTAATAGTTGTGGCCATGATAGACCACCACGTTGATAAATTCTCTCAAACGCAGTAACAACTTCAGATGCTGTCTTTGTTGATAATGGTTCGGCTTCTTTATATCTACTTGCAACATCAACAACAGTCAATGCGTATTTGTATGTGTGACTCTCGTCCACGTGTTTTAATGGTATCGTGTGGTAAAAACAACATATCTGCTTGATGAACTTCGTTAGGAACACTAACATCAAAATGTGTGTATTGAATTTTTTTGGGCGGTGATAGATAAATTTGCCATATTGCCTGTCGTGCTAACCACGCTGCAGCAACAGAATGTGAAACTTTTGCTGCTCAGCAAGTTTAGTGATCGCTGCCTGGCCTCTCCAATACCATCTTGGGCTATAATAAATAGATTCCATTATAATAAATATATAATTAATTACCAGCCCATAGCATTATTTTACTTTTCATAGAGGATATTATCAGAAAACTAGCAAGCTTTTCTCTGAGAGATGTATTAGGTATAAGATTTAATGCATGAATCAATGTCACATCTGCAAGATGCCGCTGCTGAAAATCTTTACTTTTATATGCAAAGTCAAGAACATGACATGCTTGATTAATCTTATTTATTGGATGCTCTCCTGGTTTTGGTTGGTCATGGTTATCGAGTCTGATATCGAGACGAGTTCCACGACCACAGTAATTATATCCTGAAAGGTGTTTCTCACCAATATACTTAGCCCATCGTAATCCAGGTAATTTTCCTAATGATGTGGCTATATCTCCACCTGTCTTTATCCCTGAATCAGACATGGGGATAAATTTATATATTTGTGTACCACATTTTACACATTTACCTGTTAATGCATATCGTTTATTTTTCGTTATTATTGTTGTCAGTCCAGTATTGGGTGTAAATGATCTACATCGAACACAATATAGACTCATGTTATTAATAATATGGATACAATAATTGACTTTTCGGCGACATGAAAACAGGAACCAGTAAAGAACCATCCAGCATTACCAAATTCGATAAGGATGATTATAATAGGTCCATCTGGATCAGGTAAAACACAATTATTATTAAATTTAATAATGAGATGGATGAGATGGGGCAAACTATATTTAATAGCATCATCTGTAGATGATCAGCATTGCTACGAAGTACTTAATGATTTTAACGAGAAAGCGAAATGAGTTAATAAAGACGGTGTCGATATTATTGATTTTGTTACAGATATTGATGAAGCCCCGTCTGTAGATGACTTAGATTCATTAATAATCTCGTAGTATATGATGATCTGAAGTTTGACAAATAATCTAATCCAGCTAGAATATTTTCTCGAGGAAGACATAAAAACACACCTGAGTTATGTTATTCAGACATACACACAAATACCTAAAGTGTTCAGAGATAAATGTAACATTTTGGTTGTGTTTAATGGAGTAGATAATTATACTCTACATAATATGTATTATATTTGGTGTTCAGGGGATATGGACATGATGAAGTTTAAAAACTTCTTTTCAAAAGCACAATCTGTTCCGTATGGATTTATAACAATAAATCTACATGCTCCAAGATCCAGATATCATATAGGTCTGGATAAAATCTTTGGTTAATTCGTAGCAGCAGGGAGGGTGAATGATAACAATTGGGTCATTTTGTAAGTAAACAAAACCGCATAAAAATCGTGAAAAATATAGTCAATAATAGAGTAACAACACTGAGCTAACCTGATGGATTTATTATGCGGTTTTTACCTGTACGGAAATATAATAGAGACTTTGGTTTAGCGTTCTTGAATTATTTTGTCCAGCCAGTTGTAGGAACCCTTATTTTAGGTTAAGGACCCGAGCAAAAAGTGTGTGTATATATATATATATATATATATATATATATATATATATATATATATATATATATATATATATATATATATATATATATATATATATATATATATATATATATATATATATATATATGTGTGTGTGTGTGTGTGTGTGTGTGCTTAAATTGCTTTTGTGTAAGGTTTAAAATCCTTCTTTATTTCGTTTTTGTTTCATTGAATTTAGTTGCAATGAATATTTTTCTCTCATTCGGGATTCTGTTTTTAGTAGTGAGATATAATTTTAGCACAAGGTTGGTATATTTAAGACGAAATGATAATACCTGAGGGTTAGCATTAATTTACTTTACCTTGGTAACAAATCAACAGGATGTTAAAATGATTGGTTAGCATCATGGACATACTTTCTCCTCGTGATCAATGTTTATAAACAACCTATTTTTAAGATTGTTTTTACGTCGGTCTGTACTGCGGACATGACATACATATCGTAATAAGAGACCACATGACCAATCTCGCGAGATTTTAAATGAGTGTAGGTATGCATTTTTAATACTGGTTTGTCCAGAGTAATTCAAAACTTTGATAGGAACAAGGCATATCTAGGTATTTACTTTAATTTGTTGCCGGAATATTTTACTTTTCGTCTGATTTTTGAATTTGATAAATTATTTTCCTAGACACTCAATAAGTTGGCTTTCCTTTAGAATAAAAAAATCTGAAAGATATTCAACGAAATTAATTCAGGAATTTTTCTGAAGCAAAGAATATGAATCAAGTGATGAATTATATATACCGTGATAATTGTTCAACAGGTTCAAAACCAATGGATCATCTTTCCATAAAATTTCTCAATCCAAATCGGATTGTCATTTAATTGGCACATCTGTAATGTGGTATAGGTTAGAGCAGGGTATGAAATCTGGTAAGCGAACACATTGGAGTCCGTCGCATGTTGCAAAGAATTCCGCAAGAAGGTACAAAAGAAGAATACAAAATGGTAAATTTGGATACACTGTGCAGCGCAAAACATGTACACTCTTCGCACTGAAGCAAAGGCTCTTGTTTATCTTAGTAAATGTCTTCGGTGGCATAAAATATTTTTATTATCTTAGGCCTATATGTTGCACGGTTAAATTTTGTTGAATGACACCAGTGGATTACATAAATTAATAACAATATTGAACGATCAAATTTATTGGATATGGTTATAGGGGACCAACATCTGACCACGACATACTACGGTGAACAGAGCTTCAGAACGTTTGAAGTCCACTAGGCTAGTTGGATCGTATATTATAAGAAAACTAAACCTAAATCATCGTTGGGTCAGGTTGTGAACTTCAAGATTTATTTACCTTGTTATAATATGAAATAGGTGATAATGTTATCCTTTCTTTCACTCCCTTCGACTGATATAATCAAGTGTATGTGGTGCATACTTAGACTAATGTATTACTTTATGCATCTTTGACAGTGATTTGGGGTTCATGGATGGAATGGTCTAGATGCAGTTGCGGAGAACAAGAGAGGACAAGAAATTGCCAAAATATGCATCCAGACGGTCACTGGAATCATGGGCATGGCTGCCCAGGATCTGATAGAGAAACCCAAAGCTGTATCATGAATGATACATTAACATCGTTTTGTTATCCAGGTGCGTATCAATAACATTTTATGGCGTACGATATTTCCTTACAATTGCAAAACGTAACACTCTTTGATAAGTAATTATTTGACGTAAATGAGCTGGTCCAATTTATTTTAATTTCCAGAGTAGTATAAGGGAACCAGGTTCCTAACCCACCCACCCCTTTTCACTATTAAAACAAGTATAAATTACCCATCCCTTTTACCCCAACCCCCTTCTCAAAAGGATGCTAAGACTTCTAACGCAACACATAAATTAACCCCCATCTCTCTGTGTCATTAAATGTACAGGTATGAAGCCACGGTGGTTATGAATCATCATTGTGTACACAGGTAGCTCTCTATCTTTAGTAACAAGCATGACTATTGCATGAGTCCTACAGAGATCGTGTGATCATATAGAATTTGCCAGGACAGGAAATACTGTAATGCGCATGCCTGGAATGTTCTCGAACTAGACTAAACGCAGCATATAAAAGGCAAGTCGCG
This sequence comes from Potamilus streckersoni, assembly GCA_016746295.1. Lineage (NCBI taxonomy): Eukaryota > Metazoa > Mollusca > Bivalvia > Unionida > Unionidae > Potamilus > Potamilus streckersoni. The sequence continues at coordinate 897,210 of JAEAOA010002129.1, read as the reverse complement.
CTTTATAAATTTGTCTGCTGTAGGAGTTTTACCAGGACATTTACAGAGCGAGGAAGGTAAGTGATATTATTCTTAAGCGAGGAAGGTAAGTGATATTATTCTTAAGTTTAGATAATATTTTACATTATATCATACTTTTTTGATAATCTTTTTCATACTTGCTAACCCTCATTTGTAAAATATATGTTAACATATTATCAGTAATGCGAAATTCACATATTATGTTGTCCATATCATATTTTACACCTCGTAGGTAAGACCGTATCTCATCAATAATTTTTTTATGTAAGTTATAATAGCTGTTCGGCAGCCATGTTGTTTTATGAAAAATCTAGGTTCTACTCTTTACACGCTGTTGTGAGAGAAACACCAATACCAGATATGATTAACAAAACTGGATTTGATAATACCCCACTTGAAATTATGCCAGAACTAGTTAAAAACAAGGGTAGATATGATATTACCTGAAGTATCTTGTTATAATATTTGTAACATCTTTTCATGCACCAAATTTTTTTTGTGATAATATTTGTATTATTGTATTAGTGTGTCCACATCCTGTCCTGAAATATTTTTTTAAATATGATTGAAATCAACTATATTCTTATCATTATAATATTAGTTCACATAACCTCAGCATTGGTTAATCCATAATAAGAGCTGGTTGTTCAGATGCAAATTCCAAACACCAGAGAAAAATGGCTAATTTTAAAGTTTTGTCAACTGGTTCATGTATAAATTCTTCTTCAGAAATTTTGTTTATTATTACAGATAATACTCCAGATGAGTCATCATTTGGATGACGGAATGGATATTTGGTAAATATTCTAAACTTTGCACTGCTTAGCACTGACAATCTATACACACCGGTAACTTCTGCAGTGTGTATGATATAACTATTGTTTGCTGTCTACCCAGTATAACCAGTATAAACAGTATACACACTATTTTTAACCTGCTTGAGAGGAATTTTAATCATATTCGTTTTGTCAATAATATTGGGAATTCTACTGATAATATCATTAAGTTTTGTGTTAATATTAGCGAGTGTAATATCAACATTTGATGCATTTCCAAACAATTCATTTTTAAGTGTGTTTATGTTTCTGCGAAAACTTACAAACGTGTTTATGTGATCAGGAAATTCATTTTTAGCGCGGTTATTTCATTATTGATTGATGTTTCTTTGTCATCAACATATTTTTTTGTAGCAGCGTCATTATCTTCGGTTGGGTTTCCAAGATATGTCATTTTGTTCTGGTTCATAACAATGTTCCCATTAAATACGTCACCAGCTTTTTTAACATAATCGTTCACTGACCTACCCGAATCTTGTATCTTACCTTGATTATTAAAAGTAACGATATTATTAACAACCGCACTAGGAATTCGTGTAAGTACATCTGACAATTGTACAATACTCGTTTTTAATTTTCCTTTTCTATCGTGAAAAACAACAACTTCATTTGGATCCACACTTGTGATATTTAGTAAATTATTGATTTCATTTTTAAGCTGGGCAAGAGTTGCATATCTCGGTAAGTTAACTTGCTGAGCATTGTCTGACGAATCTATCAGTAATGTTCCAAACTTTGTGTAGTAGCTCCATATACCTATCTTTTTACACAAAATTGTTGATTTAATATAACACAAACTTATACGATGGCGAAGATATTAAAGTTGGACACCAAACGATTAGTGAAACATGTACATAATAACGAACTTCCAGATTGTCATTATCTTATCATTGGTCGCACAGGATCTGGTAAAACAAATTTTTTATTAAATCCTTTACTAATAATAACTTTAACTATGATAAGGTGTATATTACACCATCAACCCCCAACAGAACAAATACAAATTACTAAACGAGTACAATGATAAACTTCATGATGAACGTGGCACTGGTGAGGATACATTTTTAATAAAAGAACCAGAAGAATTCGTTCCAGTGAACGAACCTGACTCGTCTGAGCATAATATAATCGTCTTCGACGACATTCCACTAAACAACGAGGTGATGAACAAGATTAGATCCTATTTTTCATCATCACGTAATAAAAGAGGTAACTCTGTTTATCGTGCCCAAGGCTTTTATAATGTTAATAGATTTATTAGGCGAAATATGGATTGTTTTATATTATTTCCTGGACTAGATAATGTGGATGTGAGAAATATTGCAAATGAACAGTGCGGTGACGTTACAAAAGATAAATTTATTGAATTTTATCGTCATGCTACCAGAGATCGATACAATTTCTTTTTATTTGACAAGCTAGCGCGTGATCCAAACAAGATGTTTCGTTGCTGCATTGACACGTTTCTCTGATCTAATATTCTAAAGCGTATAAAAATAATGAACAAGCATCAATAGAGAATCGAATTGCTAAAAAGTTTCTCGAAACTCGAGCGCTTTTTAAGAAAAAAGTGGAAGAAGCTCGACGTGGACAAGTTCAGGCAGAGGAAGAAACCACCAAACTTTTTAAACCTGTTACTGAGGCAATACTTGGCAAGCAATCAGAAATACAAACATTATCCCCAGGAGAATTAGAACAAATGAAATAAAATGGTTTGTTTGGTTTACATGGAGACAGATTGAAAGAAGAAACTGTAAAAATTGTAAATGATTTTGTAAGAAACATTATTGCTGATCCTGCTGCACGACAAACTGAGTTTGACGGGCTAATAACCAATCATCTTGCACTTCAACATGAAAAAACAAAATTGACGGTTAACCCAAATGAGTTAAAAAGGATGATTGAAAACTCAGAGAAAATAGAAGAATTGGCTGAGAAACAATACGTAGTGGCTGAAATTGTAATACCTGTTGAAAAACATAATATTTTACAGAAAAAATGCCAGGTTAAAAATACATGATGAAGAATTTCGGAAATTTTATTGAAAAATATTTTAAAGATAAAAAATTCAACAATCGTGATAATATGATAATATTCGAAATTGGTCACAAGATGATTACGAAGAACTGATAATTACTTTAGAAAAAAGTACACGAAAATTGTATGAAAGCTGGTGAAGAAATTAAAAAAGCTACAAATGATAATTAAATACTGTCCTTGTATGATAGAAAAAGAGATGGAATTATTGCTGAGGTTTTTATTAAAACAGCAGTACAGTATAGAACTAGAAAAGCAGAATATGGTAAAGGTTGGAATTTTAGAAGACTTTTTAGCAAATACGAAAGCGAACGAGATAAAACATTTTCAGAGGAAACCACTGGATCTGGAGTTAAAGTTGTTACATTAAACGCAGAAATTGTCGATCGGCTAATGCTGTTGATATCCTCTAAAGAAGCTGGTATCGAAAGTGTAGAGATTGATAACGAAATGATTAATATACTTGATCATCTAATGTCGAACGGATTACTAACATCGTCCGAATACGAAATTTTACACCGTGATCTTATCTAAAATATTAGTATAATGTCAACAACATTTTTGCTTGATTCATTGCAGACAATGGGAAACAGCGCAAACTTTTCTGTGCATTATAATCCGCCAATAGAACTAGATCCCGCAAAACAATGAGATTGGATTAATTTCTTGTACTTGTTGGAATGCTATGCCTAACGTAAAAATTGGGGTCAACGATGGAATTTCATTTACTCCGATTACAGCATCCTCAACATTTACAACAAGAAGTTCAAATATTATACAAGGAGCTTATAATATCATTGATCTAAACAAGACAATCAAAGAGTTCATTACAAAAGCTAGCGGTAAAGCTGATAATTTTGAGTTAACAGCGAATTATAACACTGTGCAAGCTAGGATGACTTTGAAAAATATGTTAATCGGTTTCGAACCGAGGAAAAAACGTATTGCACAATTATTAGGATTTACTGAAAGAAATTATAGTGCTCTTGATCAAGCTATTACATTTGACAGTAAATATAAAAGCAGTAAATACAATACTTGTAAATTGCTCTATTGCTTCTGGATCTTACTCAGCCAAGGGCAGCAGAGGACAAACAATCTACAGCTTCTCACCAGAAGTACCACCAGGATCAATCATGCAAATTAATTCGCTTAAGATTATATATTATCCAATTAATCTCGAAAATCAAATCTTAAGCATCACGATGCAGCTCACAGACCAGTCGGATAGACAGGTCGATTTGAACAACGAGATAGTGACGTATTATTTACACCTACGCGCAATTTCATAAACCTAATTTTATAGATGAGACGAAGAAAAGTTTATCGAAGAAAAATCGTTGGTGGATATTTTTTAAATATATTTACAACAAATGCAGAGAATATTCCAGGAATTGCACGAAAAGTAGTGCCCATTGCACTCGACGCAAGTAAAGCTTTCGCGACGGGGGCAGTTTTTTTGGCAGGTACTGCAGTAGGGTAAAAGATTGGTGATAAGATTAGAGGACCTTCCACATTGCAAATAAAACGAGTAATATCAGATATTGTCCCGACAGAAGAAACAAAACGAGATAAGATAGCTACAACAAAAAAGATATATTATCGCCGAATGGTGAAACAATAGTACGTAAACTCGTAACGAAAACAAAACGAACAACCCCTGTTGCATTTTAATTGTATGTAACGATTATAAAATATAATAACCGCTAAAAAGTATCTCGATATTGCCGAAGAGATTGATAATGACGACACTGTAACAGAGTTCGAATACGTCTAGTATCTAGACGAAAACTCAAACGAACCAAATAAAACAGGAGTTATAACTTTGAACACGAGAGACGAGGACGTGTTTCTATTACCGCTTAAGGCAGTGTTAGAAGTGCGTGGCCGAATATTAACTGCAGAAGGTGGTGAGATTGTAGCTGAAACAGAAATTGCTCTCGTCAATAACGGTTGGAGCTTATTTAAAAGTGCAAGATACCAACTAGCCAATCAAACCGTAGAAGATATTTCTATGAACTTACCCATAGCGAGCACAATACAAAACATCATTTCGTTTAGCGATGATTATTCCAGATCAGTGGACACAAATAGTATGTGGTTTACATATACCTCGTTTGGGTCGGCTGTTTCGAAGGAGTTTCGTACAGATGCTGGTGATCCTGCTGCAGATAACAAAAATCTCATGACCAATCCTGCTGCTGATGATGCCGCTGCGATAGGTGAATCGATCAGGTTAGCCGTTACAAGAATAAGACGAAAAAAATATAACGAGGGATTTGCCAAACGAAAAGCATTTGCCGCAGAATCTCGCGAAATAACTATGATGCTGCCGTTAAGCACAATCTTTGGATTTTGTGATGATTATTACAAAGTGTTTCGAGGAATAAAACATACACTAATCTTAGATCGAGCTGATCAAAACGATTGCATAATTCATGCTGATGGGGTATCCGCAGTTCAGTTTGCTATTACAAGATTAGCACTGTTGATGCCTCGGGTTGTCCCATCTGTACAAAAAACGATGGAGCTCGAATATTTACTAGCCACCTTTACAGAAAAGATACACTTCCAACAGAACAGGATTTACCAAACAGCCATTCCCAACGCGACTGATTACAAGTGGCGTGTATCGACCACGCCCAGCGAACAACTACTGCGACACTGATTCGTCGTATTTCAACGACAAGCACGTCGTAGCAATCAGGAAATGAACATCTCCGTATTCGATATCCCAGAGCTTAAGAGAATATTTGCTAGAAGAAATTCCAGACAATATCCCGATCGTGCCATCGAATGCAATTTTGCTGATGATGAAACAAAAAACATCTCGGCCGTATATGTATCTTATGGAAGCAATGCAAAAAATATCAGGAGGCAGACAGTGGATCTCAGATATCAATAGAAGAGTTTAGATCGCTCTATCCTATCTTTTACTTTGACGTATCAAAACATTTGGAACGTGTTATCGGATCGACTGCAGATATTGAGGTCACGTGGACGCTTGTCGTTTTGCCAGCTGAAGTGTATAACGTATACGCGCTTTGCTTAGTGATAGATTTCTTACCATCGAATTGACCAAAGGAAAAATGACGGTACAAGTTTAATCTAACAACCTTAGTATAACAACCATCATGAAAACCAAATACACAACTCGAGAAATATAGCTATCATCCGGTCCAGTTGAAAAATTATTACAGCTGTTGCTAAACGCAGCTCTGTTTCTTTGATGATGACTCCGGCGACTTTGAATAAAACTGCAGTAAAAGTCATGCTAACGCAACAACAAATCAATAAACTCGATCTTAACAAAACTTTTGTGCTGAAACTGTTTCTAAAGTCACCGTAATGTCAAAACAAGGTGGATTTTTTGGACCAGCGTTATCAGTATTAGCTAGCACAATAATACCTAAAGTTTTACCAACACTTGCTACACTTGGACTTGCGGCTGCGTCAGGAGCAGTCTCTGGCGCAATGAAGAAAGCAGTCAAAGGTCGTGGTATCACACAAATCTATTTTTAATTTTATGTAACAGTATAAAATAAAATGCCGCAACGAAAACCAAAATCGTTGAAAAAAGAAAACAACAAAACGCAAACAAACAAAACAAGGAGGAATTATTCCTTTCGCTCCACTGCTAGCAGGATTAGCGGGAAGCCTTCTTTTAAACTTACTAGGAATCGGACATGGTCTGACTCTACCGGGGATGAGACGTTATTGAGCAATTTTGACATCACAGAGAAATTAAAGGACGTCGGATTTCGAGGAGTATATTCCAAGGATCAACTCGATGAGGTGCCAGCAGGTGGCTTGTGAGTTGTTAATATAGAAAACTTCAACGGTCGTTCTGGCAACCACTGGGTTGCTGTCCATGATAACAATTATTTTCATTCGTTCGGACTTCCTCCAAGCTATCTCATAAAGAAATATATTTTTAAAAAAATTGATAAAATAAATTATTCGTCTAATCAACTACAGCCGATTGGAACATCAGCTTGTGGTTATTATTGCATCATGTTTGTCAGACAAATGTCCCAGAGTAAAAACCTTTTTAAAATTTGTTTTACAATTTGATCAGCAACATTCTCATGCAAACGATGAGATGGCAATAAATTTTATCTAAACTCACTGATATAAAGTTTACATACTGTCTCAAATGCAATACCTAAAACAGAGAATAAGGACGAGACGAAAGAAAAAACAAAAAATAATAGAACGATGTTAAAAAGTATTTGTGGTATTTGTGGTAGAAAGAAAGGTATGTTTTTGAAATCTGGAGCTGGAATGTGTCCAGACAGAGATATATTAATCGATGATAAATCTTATGAAACATAATAAAAATAAAATGAAATGCAACTATGATTGTGACAAAGATCTATGCATCGAACAGGATAAAATCGTTACATACTGTCAATCGTGTAACAACAGAGAAATAATAGGAACAGGTTTATATATACACAAAATTTTTGGTAAATTACCAAAACCAAAAGGCGGTTGGACCTTGCCAGGTCATCGGTATACTGGACCTTATAATCCGCTAGATCAACAACTTCAAGAGAACGAATATCCATTCCCAGGACAGGAGCCTTATAATCAGGTGGATGCAATAGCGATGCGTCATGATATTTGTTATCGTAATCACGAAAACTCGAAATCAGATTGTGATAAAGTAATGTTAGACGAATTACGTGATATCGAGCGAGAAAACATAAGAGAACGTTTGGATAGAAGATTTGTTCAGGGAATGATTGGATCAAAATATAAACTTGGACATGGAAAAAAGTATACGATGAATTTGCAGTCGAACTGCATAGACCTAACAAAAAGTTTCCGAGCCGTAAACTTTTCGCTAATGCTGTAGATGATATATGGGCAATAGATTTGGTAGATGTATATAATCTGGCTCAGTTTAACGTTGGCGCTGATGGCGCTCCCACAAAGTATTTGCTTAACGTTATAGACGGTTTTAGTAAATACGCTTTCAGCGTACCTGTTTCGGATAAGACGGTACTTCATGACCGATGCGCTAAAACAAATAATAACGAATACAGAAAGTAAACCGAATACAATCTGGACTGATGACGGAGCCGAATTTTTTAATATAAAGTTTGAGCAGTTTCAAGAACAAAATAATATAAAAAATATGTTACAGGGAACGAAGGTGAAAGCGTTGTTGTCGAGAGATTTAATCGCACGCTAAACGAAAAAAGCACAAATATTTGACAGCTAAAACATCAACAGGTATATCTATGATCTTTTTAAAATATTAGACAAGTACAATAACACAAAACATCGAACCAATAAAATGTCACCCAATGACGCGATTAACAATCCGATATTGGCGAACGAAAACATGTACCGCAGACACCAATTTATGGTTGGTGATAAAGTTAGAACTTCTTTGATAAAGAAGGTATTTGAAAAAAGATTTACTCCAAACTGGAGCGAAGAAGTATTTGTGGCTGATAAATTACTCTTAACAATACCTGTAACATACGAGTTAAAAGATCTGGCAGGGGAAAAGATCGTATGTAGTTTTTACGAACAAGAACTTCAGAAAACTGAGCAAGATGTCCCCGTGATCGAAAAGTGATTAGGAAAAAAGGTGATAAAAGTTTAGTCAAGTGGCGTGGGTACAGCGATAAATTTAACAGTTGGATTCCAACCAAACAAATTATGAAATAATGCTATTATAAATTTCCTCATACTTTTGTTTGACAGATTTACATTTTATCGGTTTAAATAACGATATTACAGACAGTCTGCAATCGTCAGAGATCGTCAGTAAGTTAAAAATCTTAACAAAATGAAATCGAGTTTGATATTTTTCTGTCAGCCTGGAATGTTGATGTTTAAAAAAGGTCTGATCAGCTGCCAAAAGAGTTGTTGTTGAGCAACAGTAAACTTAAATTTTATAATTTTGTTAGCAATATGATACTTGACATCATATTTTCTAGTGCTTGGTCTGCTGTAAATATATCTGTCAACGACTGTAATATTTTCATTTTCATCAGATTCGTTGTTGTATAAAATATCATCTTCGTCGTTAGATATTGTAATATTGTCTGCAATTTTATCGGTAATTTTTACATCTCTTGCGGTGGTATCACCTACGTATAGTTCATCGAATCGTTTAATCAGGTCCATATTATAATATATTTTTATCAAATTTATTCTTATAAAATGACTGACGATGTAAAATATCACCAAAACGTTATTATATTAAATTACAAAGAGCTAGCCGAAGCGGTAAGAAAATGCTTGTCGAGTTTTAGTGTACATTCCGTTGACGTTATTGTGATTCATGGTGATTCTCATAAAATATTACTAACAGCAGCAGAAACAAATAAAATTAATGAAAGTGCTTTAACGACGCCAAAATTTAATCGCGATTATGTTATAGCATTTGCATATCATTGTTTGACTAAAACCGAGCTATCATATATTTTTAATCATCATATCTAAAAACAATAATGGCATCATATAGGCTTGAAAAAGCTGATTTTGTTACTCCATCAGCTATACATTTTACTGCTGAGGGATTTATATTATAATGCTTTCTTGCAGCTGTCATCGATTTAAATTTGATCTCCTCGTCCGTTTCGAGGTTTAACGAAACAACAGCTTTTGCTGGGCATCTAAAATTAATACCACCACCTCGGCCTTTTATTTACATTTTCCTGTTGTGTAACTAGTTCTAGATTTTCCAATCGATTGTCAGACTTTACTTTATTGATGTGATTAATAACCAGACCATCGGGTATAGATCCGTTAAATATCTCGTTAACAAATCTATGACCATAATGATGAACTTGATCTAATGTTCCTCTAACAATTACCCTGATATATCCCAAATTGCTCAGAGTACTAAGAACTCTTTCAGTTTTTCTGTTTCTAATAATACCGTGATCGTTAGCCTCGTATAAATGAAAGACCAGATGCGGTTGAAACTCGTTTTGTAAAGATAAGTTTTCAATATTGTCATCAGTGACTTTACTGATCACATGATAAACACGCTGTCCCTCTGAAATATCTTCGTGGAATAACGTGTAGATAAAAATTTTTCTAAACATAGCAATCTTCTCGGCAGTATCTCCCTTTACTCTAAACTTATAACCCTCTGGCGTTAATTTGCCAACAGATATTCCAGTTTGGATGTTAATGACCGAACCTAATGCATTTCCAGCGTATAGGTTGTACTTTGGGTGAACGTGATATACCTCTTGCTCACGTGCGCTTGTCATATTTTGTGACATTTTTCTAATAGTAATTTTATAACTTTAATTGATTTTTCAACCCTAGCGCATGCGCCGTGTGCGGTAAATTATCGATCGCACAATCAATTAGATATTAGACTATAGCATAGCAATGTTAAAATTGCGTGGTACATCCAAGAAGAGCCTTATGGGAGAACCTGATAAAATAGCGACTGCTTTTGCAGGTTTTGACAATAGTTATAAATTTGATAAACAAAATGTTTTAGTAAATTTTACTGCAACAACTCTTTACCACCTACTAAAGACAACTATAAAACATAACTTGTTAAACGCAAAGGTATAAGATTATTAGTGCAATGTCATGATATATTTTCAAAGCTACTTGTGACGGAAGAATCGACTGACAAGGAAATTACAGATCCTTATATCAACGCAAAATCAAGACGTGTTTTGTTTGGAACTAATCTTTTATCGCCATTTAATAAAATACACCAAGAAATTTGGAAAAAGATAGAAGAATTTACCGAATTGGGTTCGGGTTGGAAGTTTGAAATGATCAAATAAATTTTGTTTCACACGATGAAATATGACGCATTACGCGGTAGTTCGTATATTGACCTGCCATCAAAAATAAAAAATAAAAAATGTTGTTTAAACATACAAAAACGTCGATAACAAATGTTTCCATTGGGTTGTTCTCTCCGCGCTATTTCCAGATGAAAAACACGCTCATCGCGTTGAGAAGTATATTAGTCGCGTGTCAAGATTAAATTTTAAAGATATTAACTTTCCACTGGCAGAAAATCAAATACCAAAGTTTGAAAAGCAAAATAATATTTCGATTAATTTTTTCGGACTAGATGAAAAAGAGGACGTATATTCGAGATATATTTCAGAAAAAACTTCACAATCGACTATAAATTTACTGTTTTATAAAAAATCATTATGTTTGGATCAAAAACTTCAACGGACTAGTTGGTAGACAGTATAATAAGGATAAGAACAAAAATTCTTTTGTTATTGATGCTTGCACGGTTGTACTAACAATGAAATATTTCAAAAGCATTTGCAATACAGTAGTGATGTACAAAGAATAACAACGCCATCTAAAAAAGGTGGTGTGTTACATTTTGTCCATTATAATCATAAACTAAAAATTCCTTTCGTCATATACGCTGATTTTGAATGCTTACTTCAGCCTGTACTTGGCGTAGAAAATGATCATAACCAATCGAGTACAAGGAAAACTCAAAATCTTGTTCCGTTTGGAGTAGCGTTTAAGGTAGTTGTACTGATTCGAGATTATCTTAGCCATTCAGATTATATCGTGGCAAAAATCCAGCTGTCTGGCTTCCCAAGCAATTGATCAGTGAAGGTGATAATATTTCTAATCCTTTGAAAAGATTAATTCCAATGATTAAATTAACACCTCAACAAGAATCTGATCACGAGCAAGCAGAAATTTATCATATTTGTGAAAAAGCTTTTGACCCTGACAACGTCAGGAATAAAAAAGTACATGACCATTGTCATTTGACCGGACAGTACCGTGGAACGGCTCATGATCAGTGTAATAGTAGTAGAGGAAAATAAGGTTATCAACTCAAACCCTATTTCTGCCCTCCAAACAAATACAAACTATGTCCTAAACTATACCCCCACCCCTTTTTTTTTACAAACGTATTAGTAAGGTTTTTAGCTCACCACCCTCTCTATGTTATTACAGTGTTAGTGAATCCAGGTAGAGATTCGGTATCAAGGTAAGCTTACAGGAGCTCCATCATTATACCACAACAGGTGATACCCTGTCCTATATTTTACACAAATCCAGGTAGTGATGATCGGTGAATCATCCAGGTAAGCTCACGTCATACAGAGATTGTAGACCAATAAATTCTCATAATATTCACACGTGTTTGACCGTGTATAAAAAACCTGTAGATTCTTAATTACGCAGTAGAGCCGGCATTCACCAGGTAGACATATTTAACCCAAGCGGAAATTAGAACGTAGTGAGAAAGGTAAGTGATATTATTTTATACCTCATTACCAATGATTATTGTTTCAATTATTGATGTTAGAAATATTTCATTATCACGATTGTAGAGACTAAATATTCCTCTACCGCTCACACAGCGACGGGACTCAAATAATTCTTTTATATGTGGTTTGTTTAGAGGATAATTTTTGTCGATAAAATATACCTTTGACCGATAAAGATCCATTGAAAGTTTAGTATACTTTTGCTGGCTAATCGGACTGTGAAAGTTTTTAAATTCTGCTGGAAACTTTTGATACAATTGTTCGAGATAATTGAAATACTCGCTATTATCAGATCTGATGAGTGAAAGTTTTAGCTTGTCACGTGTTCCACTAAAACATGTAACTGATGTTTCATTATTAAATTCAACTGTCAATTGTTTGCCGTCCATTATTAGATATTTGATTTTACTACTGTAGCTCTGTGTCATTTTCAAATTTAAAAACATTATTTTATAAGTTTAGATAAAATTTTAGTCGGTCATCATCATGACAATACCCAAAAGCAAGTGTATCTTTCCTATTTTCACAAAACCGTTTGTCATCAAAATTACACAATCCACGTTTGATAATGACATAAGTTTCAAGCTTATGATGATTAGTCCCAATTGCCATAGCTTTCATAAAACTAACACCGCCATCACGCGCGTATTTGTTGTCATCAAATTTCATAAACTTAACAAAATCACGAGGCAGACCTTTTGCTTTTTTCGTTTTTTTTTATTGTCTAATAATACGGCGTGCATTTTGCTGCGTAATCCGATACATTATTTGATAGCGCTCGAGTTCAGTTCATCTTTAAACTTACCAATAACATTTTTATTTTGTCATGAAATTTACTGTCACGTTGGGAATCAGAAAGATCAAACAGATGTCCATTATTGTACATGTTCTGATAGATGACCTCGCAATCGATTTGATATACGAGTGAATCAGTATCAGTAAACAATAATCTACTGGCCGGCCATTGAATTTTAACAAAATTATAATAAAAATCGTTCATCAGCCACTTTGATAAATCTAACACTGAAGCTCCAACGTAGACCGGCTTCTTTAGCTTTAGATTTGTTTTTCTTCTTTGTATCGCAACAAGATTCTCATTAGAAATTGTCATGCTCACAAAATCATTGTCTGACACAAGTTTGTTTTTGCGAGTGACATCATTAACTAGTTCGAATTTTACGCGTTTCCTAATATTCTCCATTGTCTTATCAAAACCAGCATTTTTCATCAGTTTAAAGAAGTTTTTCTCAAAATCAGTTTTTGCTGTAGCTCTTCTTGAAGTGTTCGAGTTAATGTAACCTCTCATCCACTGCGACTGATTAAATTTTAGTACACGATGAACTTTTCTCAACACAAGACGAGCATCGACTGCTTGTTTTAAAACTTTGTAATGCAAAACGTAACGTAAACGTTTATGAAGCAAATTTGGTACTAGTTTCTTGACAATAAAATGTTGTCTTGGTGATGCTAACGCTTCTTGTTCTTTTGATAACAAACTATAATCTATTACCATCGATTCCGCGCAGAAAGGGTAATCGTTATTTAATTTGTGTAGCCAAATTGGATAATCGAGATCGACTTCAACGAAATATGAAACATCGTCAGGTATCTTTTTTTCTGTTTCAGATAGAAATCGATCAGCCGTGATCCAATGAAATCCACCAAGAAGCAATGGTTCTATCATTGAACCATCGTAAAGATTATTCCAATCTAGATCAACTATATACTTCAAAGAAACCTTAGGATTATACTTTTTCAAATATTTGTTGTTTGCTTCAGCATATTGTTTCATTATCACGCTAATACCGCCTCTGATACCTTTTTCAATAAAATTGAACATATCAACGTCAGTCAGTAATTCTAACCTTGCCTTACTAAACTTTAGCAGAGCTTTCCATGACAGCCCAGGGGCAGAATAATACCAGCAAGGATCTGGTCCATAATTATTATAACTCACTTCTCGAAAACTTTCAAAAACATCTGCTAATTATAACACGTCAGTTTTTAAATACAAATCATGATAATCACCAAAAGTCTCATAAACTCTTTCCAGATATTTTGTGCATACTTGTACTCATCATCGGTGATATTTTCATTATTAAGTTGCGAGTAAAATTTATCTTTGTCAGATAAAGATATTTAATCAAATTTACTCCAATCGTTGAGATATTCGTATGGAAAAACTCCTTTTTAGGCTAGTAGATTAAATTTATCTCCAAAACAGTCTCTTAGGTTACCAAATTTACTACAATCGTTTACTAGCTCATCTAACAATGCTGGCATAAACTGCAGGCTGTCAATGAAACGCAATTTACCTAGCGTAACTGACATATACTTTTCAAAATTATTTAGAATCCATTTGATGACGATAATGAGTTTTAGACAAGTTTTTATGTCAGGATCACCAAAACTTCTACTATAATGTGACTATCATATCCTCGAAAATTGTGAAGAATAATTGGAATAAATCTGGCGCATGAAATTTTAAATTACACTGATCATGAGCCGCTCCACGGTACTGTCCGGTTAAATGGCAATGATCATGTACTTTTTTGTCAGTCCTGACATTGTCAGGGTCCAAAGCTTTTTCACAAATATAACAAATTTCCGCTTGCTCGTGATCAGATTCTTGTTGGGGTGTTAATTTTAAGATTGGATTTACTTTTTTCAAGCGAGTAAATATATTATCAACTTCACTGATCAATTGCTTGAGAAGCCAGACAGCTGGATTTTTACCACGATAGTACTGGATTGGTTTAGATAATCTAGAATCAGTTCAACAATCTACCTTGTACACTACTCCACACGGAACATGATTTTGAATTTTTCTTGTACTCGATTGACTAGGATTATTTTCTACACCAAGTACAGGTTGAAGTAAATACTCAGCGTATATAACGAAAGGAAATTTTAGTTTGTGATTATGATGGACAAACTCTAACACACTATCTCTTTTAGATGGCATTGTTATTCTTTGTGCAACACTAAAGTACTGAAAATGATTTTGTAATGTTTCATTGTTTGTACAGCAATGCAAGCAGCGGTAACAAAATAACTTTTTGTCTATATTCTTATTATACTGTCTACCAACTAGTCCGTTAAAGTTTTTAATCCAAACGTAATGATTTTTATACAACAGTAAATTTATAGTCGATTGTAAAGCTTTTTCTGAAATATATCTCGGATATACGTCCTCTTTTGCATCTAGTCCGAAAACGTTAATTGAAAAATTGTTTTGCTTTTCAAATTTTGGTATTTTATTTTCTGCCACTGGAAAGTTGATATCTTTAAAATTTAATCTTGACACGTGACTGATATACTTCTCAACGAGAGTAGCGTTTTTTTCTGCTGGAAATAGTGCGGAAATAACAGCCCATTGGAAACATTTGTTATCTACGTTTTTTATGTTTATACAGCATCTTTTATTTTTTTATTTTTGGTGGCCGGTCGATGTACGAACTACCGCGTAATGCGTCATATTTCACCGTGTGAAACAAAATTTCTTTGATCATTTCAAACTTCCAACCCGAAACTAAATTGAAGAATTCATATATTTTTTTCCAAATTTCTTGGTGTATTTCATTAGATAAAGATAAAATATCAGTTCCAAGCAAAACACATCTTGATTTTGCGTTCATATAAGGGTCTGAAATTTCCTTGTCAGTCGATTCTTTCGTTACCTGTAGCTTTGAAAATATAGCATGATAATGCACTAATAATCTTATACTTTTGTGTTTTTCGAGCTCACGTTTTACAGTTGTCTGTAGTAGGTGGTAATGTTTTGTTGCAGTAAAATTTGTCAGTACTATCTGTTTATGAAACCGAAAAATGTTGTCAAAACCTGCAAAAGCAATCGCTATTTTATCAGGTTCTCCCATAAGGCTTCTCTTAGCTATATCACGCAATTTTGACATTGCTATACTATAGTCTAATATATGATTGATAATTTACCGCACACTGCGAATGAGCTATTGTTGATAAACAATTAGAAATAACAAAAATTACTATAGTATAATGACATCAAATCTGACAAGCGCACGTGAGCAAGAGGTATATCACGTTCACCCAAAGTATAACTTATACGCTGGAAATGAATTAGGTTCAGTCATTAACATCAAAACTAGAATATCTGTTGGCAAATTAACGCCAGCGGGTTATCAGTTTAGTGTAAAGGGAGATAATACCAAGAGGATTACAATGCTTAGAAAAGATTTTATTTACAAGTTATTCTGCGATGACATTCCAAAGGGACAGCGTGTATATCACGTGAACAGTAAAGTCACTGATGACCACATTGAAAACTTATCTTTACAAAACGAGTTTCAGCCGCATCTGGTCTTTGATTTATACGAGGCTAACGATCGCGGTATTATTAGAAACAGAACAACTAAAAAGTTTTTGGTACTATAGGTAATATGGGATATCCTCAAGTAGATGTTAAAGGAACACTAACAGATTTTGTTAATTATAAATTGCACAGGCTTGTTTATGAGGTGTTTATTGTACTCATACCCAAAGGTTTGGTTATCAATCATATTAATAATATACAAACTGACAATCGATTGGAAAATCTAAAACTAGTTAAACAACAGGAACATGTGAGAAAAGGACGAGGTGGTAACGGTAGTAATTTTAAATGTCCAGCAAAACCTATTATTTCGATAAACCTCGAAACGGACGAGATCAAATTTAAATCGATGATAGCTGCGGCGAAACATTTTAATATCAGTCCTATGTTAGTAAAATTTGTTGCCGATGGAACAACAAGATCAATTTTTTCAAGCAAATACAATGCTAGGATTGTTTTTAGATATGATGATTAAAAATATTTGACAGCTCGGTTTTAGTCAAACATTGATGAGCAAATGCTATAACATCATTATGATCAAATTTTAGCGTCGTTACTGCACTTTCATTAATTTTATTTTTTGTTTCTGCTTCTGTTAGTAATATTTTATGAGAATCACCTTGCATCACAATAACGTCAAAAGAATATGCACTGTAACCTGACAAACATTTTCTTACCGCTTCGGCTAGCTCTTTGTAATTTAATACAATAACTTTTTGGTGATATTTTACCTCGTCAGTCATCTTATAATAACAAATTATATAAAAATATATTATAATAATGGACTTGATGAAACTACTCGCTCAACTATACGAAGAAGATACTAGTGATGTCAGCGATAATGTCACGCATAGTATTACATTTTCCAAAGATTTCATAGACAAATCTGTTGGATATAGTGAAGATGATATTTTGCATGACAACGAGTCTGATGATGATGGCGAAATAGTCACTGTTGCTGACAGATCTAATTACAGCAGACCAACCACTGGAAAATATAATGCAAAGTATCACATGGCTAAAACAATAATTATATTTTATTTTACCGTTGCCGAACAGCAAATACTTTGGCAGCTAATCAGACCTTTCTTAAACATCAATATTCCAGGCCGACAGAAAAATATCAAATTCAATTTCATGTTTGTTAAAACTTTTAATCTAACGACGATCTATGACGATCGCAGATATTATCTAATATCGTTATGTAAACCAGTAAAATGTAAATCTGTCAAACAGAAGCATGAGGAAATTTATAATAGAATTATATCATAATTTGTTTGGTTGGGATCCAACTGTTAAATTTATCGCTATGCCCACGGCATTTGACTAAACTTTAATCTCCTTTTTTCCTAATCACTTTTTCAATAACGAAAACATCCTGCTCAGTTTTCTGTAGTTCTAGTTCGTAAAAACTACCTATGATAGGTTCCCCTGCCAGATCTTTTAAAGCGTATGTTACAAGTATTGTTAAAAGTACCTTATCAACAACAAATACTTCTTCGCTCCAGTGCGGAGTAAATCCTTTTGCAAATACCTTTTTTATCAAAGAAATTCTAACTTTATCACCAACCTTAAATTTATGTCGCGGTACATGTTTTCGTTTGCTAATATCGGACTTTTAATAGCATTATTAGGTGACATTTTGATGGTTCGGTGATTCGTGTTATTATATTCGCCTACGATGTATCTGTTGGTGTTTTTAGCTGTCATATGTTTGTGTATTTTTTCGTTTAACGTGCGATTAAATCTCTCGACAACAACTCTTTTACCTTCGTTTCCTGTAACATATTTATTTATATTATTTTGTTCTAGAAACTGCTCAACTTTTTGTTCAAAAACTCAGCTCCATGATCAGTCCAGATTTTATTTGGTTTTATTTCTGTGCTCGTTATTATTTGTTTTAACGCATTAGTCATTGAAGTCCCTGTCTTATACGAAACAGGTACACTAAAAGCGTATTTACTAAAAAAGTTTGTAACGTTAAACAAATACCTTTTTGGGAGCGCCATCAGCGCCAACGTTAAAATGAGCCAGATCGGAAACATCCACCAAATCTATTGTAAGATATCATCTACAGCGTTTTCGACAACTTTACGTCGTGGAAACTTTTGTTTTTAGGTCTCTGTAGTTCGATTGCAAGATCATCGTATACTTTTTTCCAAGTCCAAGTTTATATTTTGCTCCAATCATTCCCTGAACAAATCTTCTATCAAACGTTATTGTAGATTTGTTGGCTCCATATCACGTAATTCGTCTAACTTTACTTTATCACAATCTGCTTTCGAGTTTTCATGATCACGATAACAGATATCATGACGCATCGCTATTGCATCCACTTGATTGTAAGGCTCTTGTGCTGGCAATGGATTGTCGTTTTCATCTAGTTGTTGATCTAGTGGATTATAAGGTCCTGTATACCGATGACCTGGTAAAGTTCAACCGCCTTTTGGTTTTGGTAATTTTCCAATAATTTTGTGTATATCTATACCTGTACCTATTATTTCTCTGTTGTTACAACATTGACAGAATGCGACAATGTTATTTTGCTCAAGACACAAATCTCTGTCAGAATCACAGATGCATATCATTCTATATTTTTAGTCGTCTACTAAAATAACCTCCTTGACGATTTCAGGATAACCAGATCATATCGACACTTTCCCTAAGGACACTGTTGCTGGGGACGTTTTCTTTAAAAACATTTTTATTTTTCCGCAGATTGCAGAAATACTCTTTAATAATCATCCTGTTGTTTTTTTCTGTTGTTTCATTAATATTTTCTGTTTTTGTTCTACACTTGAGACAAAATGTTGACATTATTATATTTGTACGTTTTGATAAAATTAATTGCAATCTCATCAAACTGTAAAAAAAAAATTAAAAAATTGAGATTTCTGCTCTGGAACATCTGTCAGATAAACATAATACAATAATATCCGCAAGCAGACGTTCCAACAGGTTGGAGTTGATTTGACGAATAATATAGCTTTTAATATTTGTTTTGTTCATATACTTTTTTATTACATCGATTGGAGGAAGTCCAAACGAGTCAAAATAATTATTATTATAAACTGCTACCCAATGTGTACCGGATACGTCATTGAAATCTTGCAAATTTATCACACACGAACTTACAGCTGACAGTAATTTTATTACTGCGATTTCATCTTTGGAATAAACTCCTTGAAATCCAGGAACCGCTTTTAACTTATCAATTATATCAAAATTACTCAGCGGGGTGGTCGTGTTTCTGGTAATGTTAGGTCACGTCCAATTCCTGAAAGATTTGGCAGCAGACTTCCCGCTAGTCCCGCCAAAAGTGAAGCGAACGGAATAATTCTTCCTTGTTTTGTTTGATTGCATATGCATTTGTATCTTGGTGTTGGCGATTTTGTTGGGGTTTTTTTGTTTTCTTTTTTTTTTTGATGATTTTGTTGTTGGCGATTTTGTTGTTTTCTTTTTCCGTTGTGGCATTATAATATATCAATTACATAAAATTTACAATTTTTGTATTCCACTTCCACGAATGATACCATTACCATCAACAGCTTTCTTCCTTGCGCTAGAGACTGCTCCTGGCATTGCTGCTAGTCCTAATGTTCCCAGCATCGGCAAAACTTTAGATATTATTGTACTAACTAATACTGATAATGCCGCACCAAGAAAACAACCTTTGATGACAATGTCTTTTGCCGTTGCTGTCATTTGTGAAGCACTCAAATTTAAAACAAAAGTTTTTTTTACGACCATACTTCTTTACTTGATTTTTTTTGTTAGCATTATTTTTGTTAAGACACCATCAGAAATATTAGGATTGATTTTTAATGATACCTGTTCTCGCTTTGCAATAGCAACTACTAATTTTTTAACTTGGTCTTTGGTCAAATATAATTCTTTTGCAATATATTTTGCCATTTTATATAACAACTGTAAATTAAACTTGAACTGTCATTTTACCTCCAATAGAATCTATTGTGATAAATCTATCACTAATCACTAATGCGTATACGTACAACGGCGCTACTGGAACCGCTCCAAGTGTCCAGGTAATTTCTATATCCGCTGTGCATGTGCTGTCTACAATTCGCTCGTTATGTTTACTAACATCAAAATGAAATATAGGATAAAGTGTATGAAATTCCTCTGCTGATATCTTAGTTCCATCTTCAACATCTTGATATTTTTGCATTGCGTCAAGGAGATACATGCACGTTCGAGTAATATTTTTATTAGCGTCATCTGAAAAATTACACTCTATAGCTCGTTCTGGATATTGCTTTGAATTTAGTCTAGTGTATATTTATCTGACATCAGCGTGGTCAAATATTGCATTATTCTATTGTTGGTTACCTCGTCGGGCGTGATGTTGAAATACGACAAATATTTGTCTCGGCAGTTGTTCGCTTGATGTTGTTGTGACCCGCCACGAGTAGTCGGTA
This sequence comes from Potamilus streckersoni, assembly GCA_016746295.1. Taxonomy (NCBI): domain Eukaryota; kingdom Metazoa; phylum Mollusca; class Bivalvia; order Unionida; family Unionidae; genus Potamilus; species Potamilus streckersoni. The sequence continues at coordinate 876,269 of JAEAOA010002129.1, read as the reverse complement.
GTATTTGGAACCGCTGTTTGATATACCTTATGCTGCTTAAAAAAAATTCTGTTTGTATGCTTCTCAAATGTGCTATTTAATTGACATTTTAGTGATCGACGGTGTTGTACGTGGCATCAATAGAGCAACTGTACATGAACCCCTCCAGATCTAAACAAGCAATCGTTTTGTTCTGCTCGATCTAAAATAAGCGTATGTTTTACTCCGCGAAAAACTTTATCATGGTCACGACAAAAGCCGAAGATCATACTTAGCGGAAGCGTCATTGTAATTTGACATGATCTTGCTGCAAGTTCTCTTCGCCTAGCAAAACCTTTGTTATAATGTGGGTTTCTCACGTCAAGTGTGTTAAGAAGTAAATTTGACATCGCAGTACCGTTTGCATTTGCAGCTGGTGGCGTTATATTTAGATCATTAAAAGCTGCCTTAAGAGTAGCGCTTGTAGCGTCTGCATTAGCAGCTGCACCTAGTGAAGATATACTTAGCGCGTCTGCATTAGCAATGAGAAAATTTCTCACAATTACAACATTTGCATCAGCATCAGCTCCATATACTATAACACGTCTCTTCAAAAACTCAGTTCATTCAGCTATACCCCGTCCAATATCTTTAAACCACATAATGTTGGTTGCAGTTGATCTCGAGTAATTATCTGAAAACCAAATAATATTTAAAATTGTACTTGCAGCTTGTAGATGACCTGAAATATCTTCTATAGTTTGATTGGCCAATTGATATCTAGCACTTTTGAATAAACACCTGCCGTTATTTATAAGAGCTACTTCTGCTCCAACTGCAATTGCAGCATGTGGATTGGCTACTGTCATAATCTGACCGCGAACTTCTAACATAGCCTTATGTGGCAGTATGTGACAAATTGGCGGCGTACAAAACACACCAACCTCTTTCACTACGGTTCGTTGCTAGGGAATGACCTCCGCGGTATACTTTACCCAGTGTGGATAGATAGAAAGAAGAATGCAGATCACTGAACAGGTATATTGAAGAAATAACAAAACGAGCCCCCTTTCAATGAACAAATGTAAAATTTAATCAGTTTATCAACTGAATTAAAAATGAAAAGAAATCAATGACTTGGATACAAAAGAAGGAAAATGGTACTAACATGTACTCAAATAAAAAGACAATACAAATTTCCTTAAATGTAAAATTACTTTCAACGATAAATTACTATCTTCATTGCCAATGAGATGTGACCTTTGAGTTCAACGATGAGAGATTTCATCACCTACTTATGCGGACATCAAGACTTCCGTTCGTCCCGGCTCTGTCGATCTTTGTCTAGCTGTTTCGTCTTGGACTCTTGTCCGTCGAACTCTGACTTAACAATCGTCTCTGGACTTAGATGTCTGCGTAGAACTTGTTCTGGTCCTGTGAATGTTCAGGAATTTCTGATATGAATCCAGGAAAGCTGTTTCCTTTTGCCGTTTCTTTATTCGATTCCACGAACCTCAGATATAGTCCGTCTCCTAACTGAGACAACTATCTGTCCCCTTACTCAATAATGAAAACGTACTATTTACGAATTCAAAATGTAGAGATGGCCTACTTGCTGAGACAAACTCCCGCTTTAGTGCCAAATCACGAGATAACGTCCTATACGATCCCGGAATCGTTTAACTTCCCTTGCGAAAGATTAAAGACTAAAGAATTTTCTTAAAATAAAATCTTTAATTTCTTACAGAGTTACTCCCATAAATCCATATTAACCAATCAGAATAGATTGTATCCTAAACCTGTTCGTAGAATTTTTGGATTGACAAGACAAAGAAACAACTAATCATGCCGTAATTAATCATTATTTTGAACAATTATCTATAGGCAGCTGCTGCCCTTTAACCCGTCGATTTTGGGGAAAGGTCTTGTACCATAGCATATGACTCTGTCATGTTACGTCGGCTAGAACGAATTCCCTTTTGACGTTCAGAGATGAAATGAAAATAATCATCTAACTATCTCTAGCCCTTTCTACTTTAATTAAATTGACTTTGATACAATTCCTTTAACCAAAGCTTCTAAGAGTTTTCCAAATTCGACACATCACATAGGCCCCACTTTAAGAGAAAAATCTGGGGTTTTGCTCATCGAATTTTGAAGTTACAGTTTAATTTAATGATTACATGTCCTAAAGTGACCCATTCACCTCAGTCTCAAGTAACCGACTCATGCAATCTGCCCCCACATTTGTGTTTGCACGAATGTAACGTAGCTGGACTTGATATTGTTGTAAAAACAATGACCACCTCATTAAACGCCCATTAGTCAATTTAGCCTGTGCAAGATACGCTAAATGTTGATGATCGGTTTCTAGAATAAACTTTCGCCCATACAGATAACGCTGAACTTTATGAATCCCAAAGACAATCGCTAGGCATTCCTTCTCAATGACTGAATAATTACGCTCAGCGGTATTAAGATTCCAACTCGAGTATGCCACAGGAAATAAGTCCCCTTCACGTTCTTGCAGTAAAACTGCACCAAGACCACTGTCAGAAGCGTCTGTACGTAACACAGTGTCCTTTGTCACCTCTGGTAGCTTAACAATGGCGTCTGACGTCAGTCTAACTTTCATCTTTTCCTCCAGTAGCTTTATACTTAACTCCTCCAAATCCTTCACACATGGTTTCTCGGGTAGAATACCTTTGTAATCGTGAAGTATCTCCTCCATCTCGCCACGTTGGTCTGACGTTAACGTTACGTCAAGGACGACGTCTACGTAAGTTTCGTTCCCCGTCAAAGGAGAACTAGGAAGTACTTCCGCCACACCTCCATTGTCGTTGAGTTCTAACGTCACAACTGTAGCAACCACGAACTCAGTAGGTGACTCTCTTTCTCCGTAGCGTTTAAGTAGGTTAACGTAATACAGCTTCTCTTTATAGCCCACCCTGATGCGATAATTCTGTCCACCCTTCTTCTCCGTTACAACGAACGGTCCTCTCCAAGACATTTGGAGTTTGTTATGTTCTAATGGCAACAACAGCAACACCTGTCGCCTACCTCAAACTTAGGTTCTTTCGCTTTCTTGTTGTAGTACTCGGCCTGACGTCCCCTTGCATCACAGAGATTTTTCTGGGCTAAGTTACAAACTTCCTCCAGTTTATTACGGAAGTCAACAACGTACTGATATGTTGTTCTTACCTCTTTGGATGCTTTCTCATCCGTCCCCAACTGCTTCAATACAGCCGTGGGTCCTCTCACTGTCCTCCCATAAACTAGCTCGAACGGCGAAAATCCAAAAATAGATTGGGGTACTTCGCGGTACGCAAAAAGTATCGCGGAGAAGGTATCGATCCTAATCTCTAGGTCGATTTTCGCATAACAATTTTAGAGCTTGTTTCAATGTACCATTGAAACGCTCCACTAGACCGTTACACTGTGGGTGATAAGGGGTAGTAGTCAGGTGCCTGATAGAAAGTAAACGGTTTACTTCCTCCATCACCTGGCTAACAAACTGCGTACCTTGGTCATTTAGTATTTCGTCTGGTACACCAATTCTAGACCAGACCCTTAACAACGCTTCAGCTACCGTAACTGAATCGATGTTCCTTAAAGCAACGTCCACCGGGTATCGGGTAGCATAATCGACAATCGTTAGCACATAACGATTGCCACATTCCGCTGTGGGTTTTATCAGACCTATGAAATCCATAGCCTCCCGTGAGAAAGGTTCATCAATCGGAGGGGTAGTTCCTAGCGGCACTGGGCGATGTGAGGTCTTAGGTGCCACCCGCTGACACTTGTCACACAACAGACAAAATCTTCTTACATCACCATACACAACTGGGATATAGAACTCCCTAACTAACCTATCTCGCGTCTTAGCCACACCCATGTGACTACCTAGTAAACCTTCATGTGCAAGTCTAAGTACTTAATCCCGCTTAGATCGTGGTACAATTACCTGCTTATACCTCTCGGTCCCCTTTCGAGCGTATAGGTACAAGATACCTCGCTTCAGTGCGAACTCTACCTCACCGTCGGGTAAGTTACGCACTGACTTGTCCTTTGCATACCCGCGTATCTTATTAAGGGTAGAATGTTCCTCTGGAAGTCTCCTTAATTCGCCAGGTAGCAAATTATCTATGGGCGAAGTCGAGGGGTTCAACGGTTTCGGCTCTGACCTTCGTCTCATAGACCTAGTCTCTACAGACCCCACGTATATAGTTGTACACGTCATATGATTAGGTTGTGGCAATACATACCTACATCCGACGATAACATCATGCGACAACCCTTTCAAGCACGCTGCTTGAATTCGTCCTTTAATATAGGGCAAATCAAGATTGATATAAACAACTGGAAGGGAATCTGTACTCTTATTTGCAAATTGTACCTCTACAGTCTCACCTGTTTAATCAGTAGGTTTAACAAACTTGCTGTCTACCAAAGCTGGATAACTACAGCCGGTGTCGTACAACACAGTAACCTCTACGCCATTTACCGTAGCTGTTGCTGTATTGGACCACTCCAATAGATTACTCTGTTTACTAATATCTGGGGTTACTACATTTACAATGGGACGGTATCTTCTACAGTTTTTAAGAATATGGCCGGTTTTGTTGCAGCCATAACACACAACTTCCTCTTTCTTACCAGAGGTTATCTTGTCCATCCCTTGGGACTTACCTGAGCCCCGGGACTGATCATGGCTGGGATTGTCAGCCCCTGGCTTCCCGCCATTTTGATCATTCCGCCCGATAGGTGTTAAACCATTACCTCTCCTGAACTCTGGGATGCTGGTTTGATCCCTGCCACTCCATGTTCTTGGACGAGGGTGTGCAGCTTTATATCGCTCGGCCATTACACTAATATCTTCTAAGGTCACGAAATCACGCTGCGCCAAAAAAATACTATTAGGACTTTACGGTATGTGCTGAGGACATGTTCCTACCGAATTTCTTCCCGTATGCCTTCGTATGAAAGTTCTGCTCCGGACATTTTAATCCACTTATCAAAAAGTACGCGTACACGATTATGAAATTGCGCGTGAGACTTTGTGGCTTTCTTAGATGACTCTCTGAAAAGTTTACGGAAACTTTCAGCTGTCAGCTCGTAGTGCCGTAGTAACGCTTTCTTGAGAGCTTCATAATCATCTATATCAGCGGGTGCCAAATTATGATAAACCTCCTTGGTAGCGCCTTGCAAAAATGCGGAAATATTAATAGCCCACTGTTCTTTGGGTATTTGATGTATTAAAGCTAACTTTTCAAACTGGGCTAAAAAGTTATCAATAATTTCCTCCTTGTCGTTAAACATAGGCATGGTTATCTGGAGGGTACGTCTATCCTCAGTTCTTTTTCTCGACGGTTCTAAATGTCCGTTCAGTTCTTCGCCCTTCCTAGACTCCACTTCGATCCTTAGTCTTTCCATGGCTAACGTATGTTCTCTCTCTTTATTCCTTTCCTCGGCCTTCAATTTCTCACTCTCGGCTTGCAGCCTAGCTAACTCAAGTTCTTTTTCTCTTTCAGCCTGCAGTCTGGCTACCTCAAATTCTTTTTTTTCGCTTTCCTTCTCTCTCTCTCTCTCTCTCTTTCGGCTGCTTCTCTTTCCTTCTCACTCTCGGCTGCTTCTCTTTCCTTCTCTCTTTCGGCTGCTTGCTGTTCTTTGTACTCTTTGAGACTACGCTCTACGAATTTCGATAACTGTGTTTCTTCATAACCTAATTATTCGGATCCAAGAACTTTGAATTCTCGCGCAAGTTGCCGTAATGTTGACATTCTTGTCTACTTGTCTTGTCGCTAACTCACCTAGATTCGCTATCACTAACCTGTTCTCTGCCTTCAAGAAAACAACTTCTCTGTGAATATCAACGAATATTCTAAATCAGTAAAGTCTTACATACAGACTTACTTAACAATCATACAAGTAATCTAAACGGCTTTCGGGCAATACCAAACTATAAATTCTCCCTAAATTCGTATCGTCTGCAACACATGTGCAAATTACCCTGGAGATACTTCCTTAATGATCTCTTCTCGCAAGAGTACTAAGGCAAAATATTTATGCGTTACTTAGATACGGACAACAAAACACGCTTCAGCAATATCAGGTACGGAATTTTAATTTCTTAAAATGTCATGCAACATTTAAGAAATTCACAAATCATGCATAATTTCAAATATATAAGAATAAGTGTTGACTCAATTCACACTGGTGGTTTCCTGTTTTCAATAAATACAAATCTATCAATGATACTGTGTTGTATTTCTTTCAATATATGCTCAGATCTGCTTTCTTCCACTGTTCAAATATCCCGGACGAGGCTCCCACTTATGTGACAAATTGGTGGCGCGCAAAACACACCAACCTCTTTCACTACGATTCGTTGCTAGGGAATGGCCTCCGAGGTATACTTTACCCAGTGTGGATACATAGAATGAATAATGCAGATCACTGAACAGGTATATTGAAGAAATAACAAAACGAGCCCCCTTTCAATGAACATATATAAAATTTAATCAGTTTATCAACAGAATTTAAAATGAGAAGAAACCAATGACTTGGTTACAAAAGAAGGAAAATGGTACTAACATGTACATAAATAAGAAGTCAATACAAATTTCTTTAAATGTAAAATTATTTTTAACTTTAAATTACTATCTTCATTGCCAATGAGATGTGACCTTTGAGTCCAAAGATGAGAGACTTCATCACCTATTTTATGCGGACATCAAGACTTCCGTTTGTCCCGGCTCTGCCGATCTTTGTCTTGCTGTTTCGTCTTGGACTCTTGTCCGTCGAACTCTGACTTAACAATCGTCTCTGGACTTAGATTTCTGCGTAGAACTTGTTCTGGTCCTGTAATTGTTCAGGGAATTTCTCATGTGAATCCAAGAAAGCTGTTTCCTTTTGCTGTTTCTTTATTCGTTTCCACGAACCTCACGTATAGTTCGTCTCCTAACTGAGACAACTATCTGTCCCCTTACTCAATAATGAAAACGTACTTTTTACGAATTCAAAATGTAGAGTTGGCCTACTTGCTGAGACAAACTCCCGCTTTACTTCCAAGTCACGAGATAACGTCTTACACGATCCCGGAATCGTTTAAATTCCCTTGCGAAAGATTAAAGACTAAAGAATTTTCCTAAAGTAAAACCTTTAATTTCTTACAGTGTTACGCCCATAAATCCATATTAACCAATCGGAATAGACTGTATCCTAAACCTGTTCGTAGAATTTTTGGATTGACAAGACAAAGAAACAACTAATCATGCCGTAATTAATCATTACTTTGAACAATCATATATAGCCAGCTGCTGCCCTTAAACCAGTCGATTTTGGGGAAAGGTCTTATGTCATTCTCTTGTACCGCAGCATCTGACTCGGTCATTTTACGTCGGCTAGAACGAATTCCCTTTTGACGTTCAGAGATGAAATGAAAATAATCATCTAGTTATCTCTAGCCCTTTCTACTTTAATCAAGTTGACTTTGATACAATTCCTTTAACCAAAGCTTCTAAGAGTTTTCAAAATTCGACACATCACACAATAGAAATATGTCTTCGTCTCTGGTGTTAAAGGTTCTAATACCAGCTTTATTTGGTTGTTAGAGTTTTCATCAAGATACTCAACATACTCAAATTCTGTCACAGTGTTGCCGATGTCATGAGTTTCTGTTCACTTGAGATAATTTTTTACAGACATTTTATTTTATTAGATTATATAAAATTTTATTGCGGCACTCTTACTTTAGATATTAATTTTTGTATGATCTGCTCGCCCTTTGGTGATAATAGTTTTTTTTGTTGTTATCATATCTCGCTGAGTTTCTTTTGTTGGAGTGATTTCTCAGATAGCTTGTTTTATTTCAGATGCAGTCGGTGGATCTCCTTTTATTTTGTCAGCTATTTTTTGTCCCACCGCAGTCGCAACGGCAGATGCAGCCCCAGTTGCAAAAGCTTTACCAGCGTCAATAGCAATTGGTGCATCTTTACGCGCTATAGCCGGAACATTTTCAATAACATTAGTAAATATATTTCAAAAAAAATCCTCCTACTATTAATCTTCGATAAATTATTTTTTTCTTTCATTATATTTGATGTTGCATATTTTTTACTTTTGCTCGCCTTGAAGTAAAGAAAAAGGTACAACTTCATTATTAACATGCAACTGTTCTCCAGATTGATTTGTCAACTGCATTATTATACTTGATATTTGACACTCAAGATTTAAAAGATAATAGATAATGTCGTGGAGTTTTTTGCATGAGAGAACCTTGCGAAACGTCTGGTGAAAAACTGTAAATCGTTTGACCCTTGCTACCCTTTGATGTATAAGAGCCAGAAGCTATATAGCAATTTACTAATATTGTATTTACTTCTGTTATACTTACTGGCAGTTCACTGTCATACGCAATAGCCTGATCAAGTGCATTGCAACTTTTTGTAGTAAATCCTAACAGTTGTGCAATACTTCTTTCTCTTGGTTCAAGACCGATTAATATATTTTACAAAGTTATCCTAGCTCGTAAAGTGTTGTAATTCGCTGCCAACTCAAAATTACCAGATCGCATCGCCAGCTTATTATACTCACTTAATAACTCATACTTATCTTGCTGTTGATTGATTGTGTAAATATAAACTCTATCGTAGTTAAAATTATTACCAAGAAGCAACTTCATAAGGGAATTTGTTTTCCATGATCCAGTTCGCCCAACAATAAGATAATGACAATCAGGAAGTTCATTGTTTCGTTTGTGCTTCACCAGTCTCTCTGTATCAAAGTTTAATATTGACGATTTTGCCATTTTGTATAATATTAAACAAGTGCTGATAATTGTATGTAGGACAGTAAATAATGAGTTACTATACAAAATTTGGAACACTATCAGGAGAATAATCCACAGAAGGTTATCAAGTTGATTTATCCAAGTATGCAACTCTTGATCAGCTCAAAAATGAAATAAATAGTTTAATAAATGTTGCCTGAGTAGATCCAAATGAAGTAGTCATTTTCCAGGACAAAGAAGGACGATTAAAGACGAGTAATGTAAAACTATCAGATGTACTTAAACGACATCCTGCTGCGGTTGCGGATAATATCGTGACTTTTAACAATCGAGGTAAGATACAAGATTATGGTAGGTCAGTTAATGATTATGTAAAAAAAGCTGGTGATTTATTTAGTGGGAATATTGGTATGAACCAGAACAAGTTTACTTACCTTAGGAACACAACTGAGGACGGTGACGCTGCCACTAAGAAATACGTCAACGATCAAAAATCAAAGTATGTGTCAATCAATGGTGGTATGATGCGTGCATTTCTCAACATGAACAATAATAGCATTATTGAACTAAGTACATCCGAGTCTGATTTTGATGCTGTAAACAAAAATACGTCGATAATAAACAGATTCCAATCAGTAATGAAATAGTCAAAATTGAAACTGAATTTAATAGTCACGTGAGTATGTTTTTGAGTTTTCAAAAAAAAACATAAACAGAATTAATAAAAAAAAATTTTGGAAGTTCACCAAATGTTGACATTACACTCGCCAATATTAACACAAAACTGAATGATATTAACACAAAGCTCAATGATATTACTAGTGGAATTCCTAGTTTTGTTGAGAAAACGAGTATGATTAAAATTCCTCACAAACAGATTAAAAATATTGTGTATAATGTTGATTCTGGATCTGGTATGTGGACGCAGCAAAATAATTATATCAAATACACTGCGGAGGTTTATGGTGTGTATAGATTTTCAGTGCTTAGCGTTATAAAGTTTAAAATATCTTCCAATTATTCGCATAACCAAAATTTGAATGTTGAGATTTCTATAACTTTAACTGTAATAATACATAAAAATTATGAGGAAGAATTTATACTTCATCCAGCTAATGAAAATTTTAAAAGCTCTGTCCCTTATTGGTGGTGTTTGGAATTTATAGCTGAATAATCATAATAACCTATTACTACCAAGCCTGGGGATTATGTAAACAAATATTATAATGAAAAGAAATATAGTTGATTTCAATCATATTTCAAAAGATATTCCTCTACAGGGTGAGAACGCACTAATATAATACAACAAATATTATCATAAAAAAAAACTTTGGTGCGCAAAAAAATGTCACAAATACTATAACAAGATCCTTCGAGTAATATCATATCTACCCTTGCTAATGACCAGTTATGGTATAATTTCAAGAGGGATATTATTAAATCCGTTTTTGTTAATCATATCAGGTGTTAGTATTTCCCTTACAGCGGCGTGTAAAAAAGTAGAACCAAGACTTTTAATAAAAAAGCATGGCTGTCTAAACATCTGTTATAACTTACAAGAAACTACTTGATCAGGTCCGGTCTTACCTACGAGGAGTAAAATATAATATGGAAGATTTAATACGTGAATTTCGCATTATTGACAATATGTTAACAGACATTCTACCAATAAGGGTCAGCAAGTATGAAAAATATATCCAAAAGAAGTATGATATAACGTAAAATGTTATCTAAATTTAAGATATAATATTACTTACCTTCATCATTTTCGTTCTAATGCGCAGTTTAATTTCCGCCGAGCACATGTTAACTTGAATCGCCACGCTCTACTGCATAATAAAAAGGTACAGGTTTATTACACACAGGTGATCACGTGTGAGGTAATAACATCCTTGCTTTACTATCTGTAAACTGATACCTAATTGCAGTATAAAGTCCAGGTAAACCGATGACTAACAGCCACCTCTAAAATATAGAGAGGCTAAACTGATAGATCTATACTTGACATTATCTTTTCCGACTGAAATTTTATCTAAAAAAAAGAAATAATGTTTGAAAAATTTAACAGTGACAAACAGCTACAGCAGTAATATCAAATATGAACATTTTGAAGCATTAATCATTGGTAATGAGGTATAAAATAATATCACTTACCTTTCTCACTACATTCTAATTTCCGCTTGGTTTAAATCTGTCTACCTGGTGAAGGCCGGCTCTACTGCGTAATTAAGAACCTATAGGTCCTTTATACACGGGCGATCACGTGTGAGTATTATGAGATTTCATTGGTCCTAGCAAATTCGACAACCTCTGTAGGACGCGAGCTTACCTGGATGATTCACCGATCACGTGGCTACATACCACTTCCTGGATTTGTGTAAAATACAGGACTGGGTAGGAATTCTACCACCTTTTGTGGTATAATGACAGAGTTTGTGTAAGCTTACCTGGATATCGATCACATCTCTACCTGGATTCACTAACACTGTAATAACAGAAAGGAGGGTGTTGAGCTCGAATTCTTATTAGTACTTTTGTAAACAAAATGGTTGGTGGTATAGTTTAGGACATAGTTTGTATTTGTCTGGAGGGGTAAAAATAAGGGTTTAAGCTGATAACCTTGTTTTCCACTACTACTGTAATTTAAAATTTCATGCTCCAGATTTTATTCCAGTTATTCTTTACAACTTTCGAGGATATGATAGCCACATTATCGTAGAGGCGTTTGTTGATCCTGATATAAAAGCTCGTCTGAAACTCGATAACATCATCAAATACATTCAAAATAATTATGAAAAGTATATGTCAGTTACGCTAGGTAAATTGTGTTTCATTGACAGCTTGCAGGTTATGTCAGCATCGTTAGATGAGCTAGTAAAAGGTTGTACTAAATTTGATAACCTAAAAGACTGTTTTGGAGATAAATTTAATCTACTAGCTAAAACAAGGGGTATTTCCGTACGAATATCTCAACGATTGGAGTAAATTTGATGAAACGTCTTTACCTGACAAAGATAAATTTTACTCACAACTTAAAAATGAAAACATAACTGATGACGAGTACAGGTATGCACAAAATATCTGGAAAGAATTTGATTGTGAGACTTTTGATGATTATCATTTGCATTTGAAAACTGACTTGTTATTAATAGCAGAATTTTTTGAAAGTTTTCGTGAAGTGAATTATGATAATTATGGACTAGATCCTTGCTGGTATTATTCTGCCTCTGGGCTGTCATTGGATGCTCTGCTAAAGTTTAGTAAGGTAAGGGTGGAGTTACTGACTGACGTTGATATGTTCAATTTTATTGAAAAAGGTATCAGAGGCGGTATTAGCGTCATAACGAAGAAATACGCTGACGCAAACAACAAATACTTAAAAGTGTATATTCCTGAGCTTCCTTCGAAGTATATAGTTTATCTAGAATGTAATAACTAGTATAGTATTTCGATGGCAGAATCAATGCCTCTTGGTGGTTTTCACTGGATCACGGCTGATCGATTTCTATCTGAAACAGAAAAAAATATACCTGACGATGTTTCATATTTCGTTGAAGTTGACTTCGATTATCCAACTTCGCTACACAAATTGCATAACGATTACCCTTTCTGCGCGGAATCGATGGTTATAGATTATCAAAAGAACAGCAAGCGTTAGCATCACCAAGACAATATTCTATTGTCAAGAAACTAGAACCAAATTGGCTTAATAAACGTAGTTATGTTTTGCATTACAAAGTTTTAAAACAAGCAGTCGATGCTCGTCTTGTGTTGAGAAAAGTTCATCGTGCACTAAACTTTAATCAGTCGCCGTGCATGAGAGGTTATATTAACTCAAACACTTCAAGAAGAGCTGTAGCAAAAACTGATTTTGAGAAAAACTTCTTCAAACTTATGAACAATTCCGTTTTTGGAAAGACGATGGAGATTATTAGGAAACGCGTAAATATCGAACTCGTTAATGATGTCGATCGCAGAAAAAAACAGCTGTCAGACGATGATTTTGTGAGCATGAAAAATTTTAATGAGAATCTTGTTGCGATACAAAGAAGAAAAATAAATCTAAAACTATACAAGCCAATCTACGTTGGAGCTTCAGTGTTAGATTTATCAAAGTGGCTGATGTACGATTTTCATTATAAATTTTGCTAAAAATCAGTCGCAGGCAAGTAGATTATTGTTTACTGATACTGATTCGCTCGTATATGAAATCGAATACGAGGACGTCTATCAGGACATGTATGATAATAATGTTTTATCTTTTTGATTACCAAATTGACAGTAGATTTCATAACGATACAAATAAAAAGGTTATTGGTAAGTTCAAAGATGAAATGAACTCGAGCGCTATCAAATGCTTTATCGGATTACGCAGCAAAATGTGTGCCGTATTATTAGACAATAATAAATTAACGAAAAAAGCAAAAGGTCTGCCTCGTGATTTTGTTAAAAAGTTTATGAAATTTGATGACTACAAGTATGCGCGAGATGGCGGTGTTAGTTTTATGAGAGCTATGGCAGTTCGGACTAATCATCATAAGCTTGAAACAGATGTCATTATCAAACGTGGATTGTGTAATTTTGGTGACAAACGTTATTGCGAAAATCGGGTAGATACACTTGCACTTGGGTATTGTCATAATAGATCTATACTTGACATTATCTTTTCCGACTAAAATTTTATCTAAACTTAAGAAATAATGTTTGAAAATTTGACAGTGACAAATAGCTACAATAGCAAGATCAAATATCTAATGACTGATGGCAAACAATTGACAGTTGAAATGAATACTGAAACATCAGTTATATGTTTTAGTGGAACACGGGACAAGCTAAAACTTTCACTCATCAGATCTAATAACAGCGAGTATTTCAATTATCTCGAACAATTGTATCATAAGTTGCTAGCGGAATTTAAATCTTTCACAGTCCGATTAGCCAGCAAAAATATACTAAACTTACAATTGATTTTGATCGGTCAAAAATATATTTTATCGACAAAAAATATCCTCTAAACAAACCACAGATAAAAGACTGGTTCGAATGTCGTCGTTGTGTGAGTGGTAAAGTAAAGTTTAGTCTCTATCATCGTGATAATGAAGTATTTCTAATATCAACAATTGAAACAGTAATCATTGGTAATAAGGTATAAAATAATATGACTTACCTTCCTCGTTCTGTCAATGTCCTGGTCAAACTCCTACGGCATTTATAAAGCGCGACTTGCCTTTTATATGCTGCGTTTAGTCTAGTTCTAGAACATTCCACGCATGCGCATTACAATATTTCCTGTTCTGGCAAATTCTACATAATCTCGTGATCTCTGTATAACTCATGCAATAGTCATGATTGTGTTACTAAAGATAGAGAGCTACCTGTGTACACAATGATGATTCACGACAACTGTGTAATGACAGAGAGAGGGGAGGTTATTTTTATCTTGCGTTAGAAGTCTTAGTTTCCTTTTGAAAAGGTGGTGGGGTAAAATGGGTGGGTAATTTATACTTGTTTTAATAGTTAAAAGGGGGGGTGGTTTAGGAACCTGGATCCCTTATACTACATCCAATCCATTTGTAATTATAATAATGCAGTTGTTATTAAGTATAGTTGGAGACAACTTTACAACATCATATCATTCGCTCATATTATATCATTAGAAATAATTGATATTAGTTTATTTCTGTGTTATATTATATATTTGTATTTTCACACTGTATAGTATTTTCTTAGGGGCAATACCTTTTAAATTATATATTTGCAAATTTATAATTTATCCAATACCTCCAGTCATCATTGTCCAGCACATAAAAGAACATTAGTGCAATGTTTATCACAAATTCTGTCCAAATGTCACGAACTGTAATAATGATACTGGAATATCTTACTGTAAGAATTCAATCAAGTGAGATTAAAGTAATCGGCAAAGGCAATATCTTTTATTAGACATTGCCTCTAACGATATGTAAACCAAATCATAAAATCTATTATTGCATTAACTTTTGTAATGATAACCTCTTTGAATAGAATATGAAGAATATATTGAAGTTATTATCGTGTTGGAAAATATGGAGTACTATAACTGTTGCATGCCTCATATTAATGTCATGATGTATCAGAATAGTATAATCCCAAATGTCTTCCTCTAAATTTATTATAATTCTGAATTTTTATTTTTGTCAACTACGGTTATAGAGAAATTACTATTTCCAAGTGAACAATACTTTTCGTAAACACATCCACCCAAATTAAAAACTGAACCCAAAACAAACACTGAGTCCGCATCAGTTGTTAGACAAGAATGAAGAACTCTGAGCAAACAAGATATTATACCCTCTGCTAGACCTTTTTCTTAATTACTATTATCTGAAAATACTCTGCCAACTTAAATGCATTTCCATAAAATGAACTTTTTACGGTCATAATTAAAACTTTTTTCATGGTCTCGATTTTCAAGTAAACATTTATACCATTAGAAACTGATCTGAATATTGAATGTCTAACTTTGCTGATGAGTAAGTACTCTCATATTTTTCGAGGCCATTTTCATAGTTTGTACATAGGAAAGACTTAATAAATAAAGAAAAGATAAAAATTACATTAGTGACGAATGCATAATGTAGTGGCATGGAGAATGTAATACAGAATTTTAGGGAAAAAACTCATGATACGAAAGACAATTGGACCAACCCGTTTTGCTTCTTGACATTTGTTTCTTTCAAACTGATATGCATCGCTCAACATTTCAGTGATGATCACGAAGCCTCCTGTAACGTGTACATTATCCAGTCATTTAAGCCTTCTTAAAAGGTTAAAGAGATCAAAAGAAGAATTTAAAAGACCAAAGTGAATAATTTATATTAAGATTGAATATTTTGAGCGAGTTTATGTCACCAAAAGTACCATTCCAATACATACCAAAGTTTATATCAGTCATTATGATACACAGGTGTAATATGTCGGTACAATATTTACCAGAGACTGGTTTACGATACAATTACCTAGGGCAAGTATCTGCACGTTTGTCCGTGACAACGTATCCTGTTAAAGCGACCATTACGATAGTAAGTAAGGTGGAACCAACCATTCCTTGCCTTCTGTACGCTGATTTTTTTAACTGATACAAATCGTAAAGCATTTCGTTTTTAGTGATGATCACGAAGCCTTCTCGTATGTTTACATTATCCAGCCTACCCAAGCCATTCTAAAGGGTAAAATGATCAACTGAAACATGATATAGGCCACAGTGCATACTTTCATTTACAATTGAATATTGTCAGCACTCACACCAACATTACCATTCCAACAGGTCATCTAGGCACAAGTCAAACATTGTGATTTACACGTTTAACATTTTGGTACACTATTGGCCATGTACTGGTTTACGATATCATTAGCTAGGCTATGATTCCCACAATAATTGCCAATGCTACGATCATAAAACCAGCTATTTAATAATAATAATAATAATAATAATAATAATAATAATAATAATAATAATAATAATAATAATAATAATAATAATAATAATAATAATAATAATAATGACAATTGGAGCCGGTTTTAAGCATTGTGATATAGAAATATGTATGTATATCTGCAACATTCTAATATATCTTCAAAAAACATTGATCTTTCGGCAGATATGAATATTTAGTCTATGACCTTTTCTTCAAATGCACCAACTTGCACAAAAGATACAAAACATATAAAATATTCGTATTTGTTCACTCTTTTATTTTTCTTGCTTTTATTTATTTTTTTCTTATAATTTTTTCCGTTTTATTGTTTCTCAAGCACTGTTAAAAATATAATTGTGCCATTTAATTGTGCTACGAATCTCTCCAACAAAACATGGAAATTATTATTCTAAATGTGTGGAAAATGAAAAAAAAGGATCTTTTGATATTGCGAATTGAACCCAAATTAATTCAAGAATTAAAGAAACAAGTTCAAGTATAAATTTGTCCTGAATAAAACTCAGTTCAGGTTCCAAAGAGATACCAAAACTGAGAGCGATAACCTGTCTGTTATAGCCTAGGAAATACTGATATGTCAATAGGTTTTTGTTGAAAGACCTAGATATTATTCCAGGTTGGGATTCAGTATAAATACAAATGAATATCTTTTGAAGAATATAATATTCAGCCCAAAATGGTAACAACATAAAACACCTTAATGTCATACTTGTTAAATCATGATAAAATCCTCACATATCTGAGACTAATCTCAGGTCAAAGTTAGCATTTCTCACTACAATCATTTCCTAACGGAAAATAACCTTCTATAATGATCTAATGATGCTTTTTTATTTACAAGACAATAGCTTATAATATCTATTAGGAATCTCCAAAACCCGGACCATGATCAACATACTTCGTTTTGTTTACCTGTGAAAAACTCCTGATAATAAGCTCATGCACATAAGACTATTGAGCTATTATTAGTTGTTTACGTAAATGAAATAAACAAATTAAACAAAATCAATTAGGTCAACCAGAAATAAAAACAAATATGGACAAGGTCAAAGTTGAATTACATAAAATATAGTGAAATAATAAAAAATTGAAAAATAACAAAGAAACAATTAAATTAGATATATATATAACACATGAATCTAATATAGAAATCCAATCCTGTACATCGATGATACATTAACTTCTTCTTGTCGTCCAGGTATGTAGCAATAATATTTTATGGTGTGCGAAATTTACTTAGAATTCTAATATAAAAAAAAACTCTCTTTGACAGGTAATTATTTGACAGAATTCACTGGTCTAAGATACTTTCGATTCTGGTCCATCGTTAAATACGATAATGCTGATGTTGTTAAGTATTTTGGAAGACAAATTTACAACATTATGCTTCGTGTGGATCATTGTAATTCCCTATCATATTATGTTTTCATTTTTATAGCGTAGATTACGATTCAATATCTATTTTATCAGTGTCAGTATTTTTCAAAGTTATATATTAACTACTTTTATAATGAATTATCTAATGACCGCAAATTGATCGTATCCATGGTTATACTCAGTGATATAATATTACTGTGTTATAACACTAGTACAATGTTTATGCATTGATTCTACCCACATGTCACAAAAAAATATCAGGAGCATCCTAATATGTTCCTTTTAGAAACCAAACAAGGGAGATTAAACAATCGTCAAGGGCAATAACATTTTATGGAAATGCCGTTACAGATATTGAAACCAAATCATAATTAAAAATTAAAAACCTTTATGGTTTGGCTATGATCAATATTTTGAAGCTATTATAGTATAGTAAAATATAGAAACTAATAATTGTTGCATGTATTATATAATTCGAAATAATCTGACGTCAGTTTAGATTAGTTTCGAAACTTTTGCGTCTTCCAAAATCTATAATCTGCAAGCAGATCTGTTCCAGGTTGTGTTAATATGAGGAACATATGCATATTTCATTTACCTAACAGGGAATACAAATTCAACTTACTCCTGAAAAACAGGAAGTAGAGCTTTAATCCATGTCCTTTTCAGTGATACTGTGTCATCAAAAGGAATGAATCGTAAAAATCTTCTTGGTGACAAAGAAGGCTTCGTATTCCATAAAATCAATCCTATGAAATAAATGAATTTACCGATATGACACTGCTGTACTCATGTCAATATAGCTATGTCTCTTAATTTCGCTGTAATAACTGTTATTAAACGCCATTCTCATATATGGAAATATCTATCCATATTACTAAGTCATTGACCGCAAATAGGAAGGGGGTACATTTTAAATTGAGATCGCGCTACAATCATATAGTATGTGCAAAGTTGTCCTTTTAAACGCAAAAGACATTAAATCCAATACCATTGAGTCTAATGATGTCCCGATTACATATATGTAAAGCTTTATTAGTTATGGTGTGTAATATCAGTATTTATCGCTTGAAAATTATAAAGGGCTTAAGATTAATAAACTAACCGTATTATGATTCGTGGATGGAGACTATTTCCAGCTAACAGGATCTAAAAAAAATATTTGCATTTCAAAACAAGATGGCGCACAGACCATCACCAACAAAACTAACCACACACACACACACATATATATATATATATATATATATATATATATATATATATATATATATATATATATATATATATATATATATATATATATATATATATGTATATATCTATATATATATATATATATATATATATATATATATATATATATATATATACATACATACATACATACATAAACAAATACCGTTTCAATTGGAGAAAGAGGAGAGAGATAAAAAAATGCAGTTGCAATTGGAAAAAGAGGAGGGAGACCAATGCACATGCGAAAAGAAAAGGAACTAAGAGATTATTAGTTTCCTTTAAGAGAATTAGAGCTCGCAAGTGAAAGGCATATTCCCACTTTACATACAAATTCAATTTTTGATGCTACAATGAATATTAAGTTAGCACCCATATTTTAAAAATAAGTTGACAAATATTTTCCTCAGTTTCAAAACAATGCTGAAAATTTAAAATGGCAAGGGAGCAAGCATTTCATTATGTTTTTCTGTATTCACTAGTACAGCTAAAGATATTTAAATTCACTGTCACTACAGCAAAGTGCTGTACGTGATTTAGCTAAGGAATACATCGTAAAGGTTATGAGTAAAGTCTCTGAGGTTTATCGGCTAAATTTAAAGACAATTAGAAAAGATGCACAATTAATGTCGAATTTATTCTTGCATTTGACGAACAAATTAGCAGAATAATGTTAGATTGTGTATGTCTTTTACCCAGGTAGCTATGTTTGAATTTTGCAACCAGATATTCAAGCGAGAACTACAAAAAGAAAACTAAATACACACACACACACAAACGTATATATATATATATATATATATATATATATATATATATATATATATATATATATATATATATATATATATGCAATAAACTACAGATGGACGGTGCAAAATTAGTATCTAACTAGACTGAGAGCTTTCGACTCTTAATGAGCCTTTTTCAAAGGCATATTCAAAAACAAAGACAAAACAAACAAATAAGACATAGGAAACGTTGTGTTTATAAATATAGATATTGACGGTTCTACAGCTACATTATGTATGACTTTGATAAAAAAAACTCATTAAGAGTCGAAGGCGTTCGGAATAATTAGATTCTAGTTTTGCACTGTTCGTCGTCAGTTTATTGCATCTGTCTCATTCAATCCCTGACAAACGTGATCTCTTGCTTGATCCAGGTCTGTTATTTGCCATATGATCTCTATTCTTAATTCCATTCTTAACAGAATATATTTAAAGCATATATTACGTATATATGCTTAAATGGCTGACGTGTAAGGTTTAAAATTCTTTTTTATTTCATTTTTGTTAAATTGAATTTAATTACAATGAATATTTTTCTCACATGCAGGATTCTCTTTTTAATAGAGAGTTATAATTTTAGCACAATGTTTGTTTATTTAAGACAAAATAATATTACGTGAGAGTTAGCATTTAATTTGCCTTACCTTGGCAACAAATCAACAGGAAGTTAAAATGATTGGTCAGCATCATGGAAATACTTTCTCCGCGTGATCAACGTTTATAAACCTCCTATTCTAAGACTGGTTCTTAAATCATTCTGTACTGGGAACGTGACATAAATAGTGCAATAAGAGACCATATGACTATCTCGCTAGATTTGAAGCTAGTGTAAGTACGCATTTTTCATACTGGTTTGTCCAAAGTAATTCAAAACTTTGAAGGAACAAGGCATATCTATGTATTTATTTTATATGTTGCCGGAATATTTTATATTTCTTCTTATTTTTGAATTTAAAAATTTAATTTCCTAGACACTCAATAAGTTGACTTTCTTATAAAATAAAATTTTCTGAAAGATATCCAATGAAATTAATTCTGGAATTATGCGGAAAGAAAGAATGTGATTCAAGTGATGAATTATTGTTATTCATATATTGGACTACATCTGATGTCATCGCCCTCCATATATGTACACCGTCGGGACTCGAACCAGGATTATTTGGATTATTGTAAGGCTATTTAGTGATAGTACTTGTGTTTTTATTCTTAGACACATATTTGGATTTTATTCATCAACCATAAGTCCTATATACCAGTTTTTGCATTTTTATTTTTCACTCTTTTCTTTGTTACTGACTACTAGCACTTGTCACGTAACAATGTATCTTCCCATAAAATTTGCTATTCCAAATCGTATTGTTATTTAATTAGTACATGGTAAAAAATGTTGTAATGTCATCTGTAAGGTGGTATAGGTTAGAGAAGGGTTGAAAAATGTGGTCCGCGGATACATAGGAACCCGTCGCATGTTGCCAAGAATTCCGCAAGAAGGTACAAAATAAGAATATAAAGTAAATTTGGACACACTGTGCAGCGCAAAACATGTGCACCCTTCACACTGAAGCAAAAGCCCTTGTTTATCTTAGTAAATGTCTTCGGTGACATAAAATATTTTTATTATCTTTGGCCTATATGTTGCACGGTTAAATTGTGTTGAATAACATTAGTGGATTACATAATTAATAATAATGTTGAACAATCAAATTTATTGGATATGCTTATAGGAGACCTCCATCAAACCACGACATACTACGGTGACCACAGATTCAGAACGATTGAAGTACACCAGGTCAGTGGGATCGTATACTAAAAGAAAACTAAGGCTAAAATATCGTGAGATCGGATTGTGAACTTCAAGATTTATTTGCCTTGTTAGAATTTGAAATAGGTGATGATGTTATCCTTTCTTTCACTCCTTTCGACTGATATAATCAAGTGTATATGGTGCATACGTACACTAATGTATTACTTTTATGCATCTTTGGCAGTGCTTTGGGGGTTATGGATGGAATGGTCTAGTTGTAATTGCTCAGAACAAGAGAGGACAAGAACTTGCCTTTATTTACATGCAGACGGTCACACGAATCCTTGGCATGGCTGCCAAGGATCTGATAGAGAAACCCAAAACTGTATCATGAATGATACCTTAATATCTTCTTGTTATTCAGGTGCGTATCAATAACATTTTATGGCGTGCGATATTTTCTTACAATTGCAAAAAGTAGCCCTCTTTGTTAAGTAATGATTTGACGTAAATGAGCTGGTCCAAGTTATTATAGATTCCAGTCCATTGGTAATTATAATAACGCAGTTGTTATTAAGTATAGTTGGAAACAACTTTACAACATCAGATCATTCGCTCATATTATATCATTAGAAATAACTTACACTTTTTATTTCTGTGTTATATTATATATTTGTATTTCACACTGTATAGTATTTTCTTAGGGGCAATACCTTTCAAATTACATATTTGCTAATTTATAATATATCCTATACCTCCAATCATTACTGTCTAGCACATAAAAGAACATTAGTGCGATGTTTGTCACAAATTCTGTCCACATGTCACGAACTGTAATACTGATATTGTAATATCTTACTGTACGAATTCAAGCAAGAGAGATTAAAGTAATCGGCAAAGGCAATAACATTTATTAGACAGTACCTTTAGAGATATGTAAACCAAATCATAAAATATATCACTGCATTACCTTTTGTAATGATAACCTCTTTGAATAGAATATGAAGAATATATTGAAGTTATTGTCGGGTAGGAAAATATGGAGTACTATAATAGTTGCATGCCTTATATCAATGTCATGATGTATCAGAATAGTATAATCCCAAATGTCTTCCTCTAAATTTATTATAATTCTGAATTTTTATTTTTGTCAACTACTGTTATAGAGAACATTGTATTTTCAAGTGAACAATACTTTTAATAAACACATCCATCCAAATTAAACACTTAACCCAACAATAAAACTGATTCTGCTTCAGTTGTTAAGAAAAGAATGAAGAACTCTAAACAAACAAGATATTATACCCCTCTGCTAGACCTAGTTCGCAATTACTATTATCTGAAAAGATACTGCCAACTTAAATGCATTTCCATAAAATCAGCTTTTTACGGTCAGATTTTTTTTTTCATTAACTCAAACTTCAAGTAAACAGTTAAACTATTAGAAACTGATCTGAATATTAAATGTCTAACTTTGCAGATGAGTAAGTACTCTCATAATTTTCGTGGCTATTTGCGTAGTTTGTACATAGGGAAGACTTAATAAAAAAAGAAAAGATCAAACTTACATTAGTGACAAATGCATAATGTAGTGGCTTGGTGAATGTAATACAAAAAATTATTGAAAAAAACTCATGATATGAAAGACAATTAGACCAACCATTTTTGATTTTTGACATTTTTTTTCTTTCAAACTGATATGCATCTATCAATATTTCAGTGATAACCATGAAGCCTCCTGTAACGTTTACATTATCCAGTCATTTAAGCCTTCTTAAAAGGTTAAAAAAATCAACAGAAGAGTTTTAAAGACCAAAGTGAATAATTTATCTTAAGATTGAATATTTTGAGCAATAGTTATGTCACCAAAAGTACCATTCCAACAGATACCAAAGTTTATATCAGTCATTATGATGCACAAGTGTAATATGTCAGTACTATATTTACCAGAGACTGGTTTACGATACAGTTAGCTAGGGCATGTATCTGCACGTTTGAACTTGACAAAGTATCCTGTTAAAGCGACCATTACGATAGTATATAAGGTGGAACCAACCATTCCTTGCCTTCTGCACGTTGCCAATTTTAACTGATACAAATCGTAAAGCATTTCGTTTTCAGTGATGATCACGAAGCCTCCGCGTACTTTTACGTTATCCAGCCACTCCAAGCCATTCTAAAGGGCAAAACGGTGAAATAAAACTTGATAAAGGCCACAGTACATACTTTCATCTACAATTGAATATTGTCAGCACTCACACCAACATTACCATTCCAACAAGTCACCTAGGCACAAATCAAACATTGTGATTTACACGTTCAACATTTGGATACACTATTGGCCAGGTACTGGTTTACGATACCATTAGCTAGGCTATGATTCCCACAATAATTACCAATGTCACTATCACAAATCCAGCTATTTAATAATAATAATAATAATAATAATAATAAGAATAAGAATAATAATAATAATAATAATAATAATAATAATAATAATAATAATAATAATAATAATAATAATAATAATAATAATAATAATAATAATAATAATAATAATAATAATAATAATAATAATAATAATAATAATAATGTTAATAATAATAATAATAATAATAATAATAATAATAATAATAATAATAATAATAATAATAATAATAATAATAATAATAATAATAATAATAATAATAATAATAATAATAATAATAATAATATAAATAGGTACCAGTTTTAAACATAGTGATATAGAAATATGTACGTATTCAATAATATTCTAATATATGCTGAAAAAACATTGATCTTTCGGCAGATTTGAATTATCGGTCTATGGCTTTTTCTTCAAATACACCAACTTGCACAATAGATACAGTACATATAAAATATTCGTATTTGTTTCATTCTTTTATTTTTCTTTATTTTATTTATTTTTGTCTTATAACTTGTTACGTTTTGTTGTTTCTCAAGAACTGTTAAAAATATACTTGTGCTGTATAATTGTGCTACGATTTTCCCCAGCAAAACATGCAAATTATTATTCTAATTGTGTGCAAAATGACACAAAAAAATCTTACGATATTGCGAATTGAATCCAAAAGAATGCAAGAACTAAAGAAACAAGTCCATGTAATAAAGTGTCCTGAATAAAACTCAGTTCAAGTTCCAAAGAGATCCAAAACTGAGGGCGATGACCTGTCTGTTATAGCCTAGGAAGTACTGATATGCCAACAGGTTTTTGTTGAATCACATAGTTATTATTCCAGGTTGGAATTCAGATTAAATACAAATGAATGTCTTTTGAAGAATATAACATTCAGCCCAAACTGGTCACAGCATAAAACACCTTAATGTCCTACCTGTTAAAGCTTTACTGATAAAATCCTCAAAGATGTCTACCTGATCTCAGGTCAAAGTCAGCATTTCTAACTACAATCATTTCCTAACGGAAAAAACCTTCTATAATGATCTATTGATGCTCTTTTATTTACAACACAATAGCTTATAATATTCAATTAGGAATATCAAAAAACCGGACCATGATCAACATACTTCATTTTGTTTACCTGTGAAAAACTCCTGATAATAAGCTCATGCACATAAGGATATTGAGCTATTATTTGGTGTTTACGTAAATGAAATTAAAACAAATTAAACAAAATCAATCAGGTCAACCAAAAGTAAAATCAAATATGGAAAGTAAAATTACATAAAATATAGTGAAATAACAAAGAATTGAAAAATAACAAAGAAACAATTAAATTATATATATATATATATATATATATATATATATATATATATATATATATATATATATATATATATATATATATATATATATATACATATATAAAACACATAAATCTAATGTATAATTCAATCCTGTACATCGATGATACATTAGCTTCCTCTTGTCGTCCAGTTACGTAGCAATAATATTTTCTGGTGTGCGAAATTTACTTAAAAAAACAGATATAAGTACACTCTCTTTGACAGGTACTGATTTGACAGAAATCACTGGTCTAAGATACTTTCGATTTTGGTCATTTGTTAAATACGAAAATGCAGCTGTTGTTAAGTATATTGGAAGTCATACTTACAACATGTTTACAATGTTTGCAATGTTTACTTATTAATTCTACCAACATGTCACGAAAAATATCAGGAGCATCGTAATATGTTCCTTTAAGAAATCAAACAAGGGAGATTAAACAATCGTCAAGGGTTGTAACATTTTATGGAAAATGACGTTACAGATATTGAAACCAAATCATAAGATATAATGTTGAAAACCTCCATGGTTTGGCTATGATCAATATTTTGAAGTTATTATGGTATAGGAAAATATGGAAACTAATAATTGTTGCATGCATTATATGATTCGAAATAATCTGACGTCAGTTTAGATTAGTTTCGCAAATTTTGCTTCTTCAAAAATCTATAATCCGCAAGTCGATCTGTTCCAGGTTGCTTCAATATGAGGAACATATGCATATTTCATTTGCCTAACAGAAAATAAAAATTCAACATAATCCTGAAAAACCGGAAGTAGAGCTTTAACCCATGTCCTTTTAAGTGACAAAGATGGCTTCGTAATCCATAAAATCAATCCTATCAAATAAATGAATTTACAGACATGACATTGATGTACTCATGTCAATATAGCCATGTCTCTTAATTTCGCTGTAAGAACTGTTATTAAACGCCATTCTCATATATGGAAATATCTTTCCATATTTCTAAGTCATTGACCGCAAATAGGAAGGGGGTACATTTTAAATTGAGATCGCGCTACAATCATATAGTATGTGCAGATTTGTCCTTCTAAAGGCAAAAGACATTAAATCAAATACCATTGAGTCTAATGATGTCCCGATTACATATTTGTAAAGCTTTATTAGTCATGGTGTGTTACAAATATCAGTATTCCTCGCTTGAAACTTAAAAATGGCCAATCACCAGCAAAAATAACCAAACTCACTCAACAAAAAAAAAAACCACTTCCTTTCTGCGCATAGTCACAGGGGATGTACCGCCAGTCAAACGTTAATTACATCATATAATAATAATAATAATAATAATAATAATAATAATAATAATAATAATAATAATAATAATAATAATAATAATAATAATAATAATAAAAACAATAATAATAATAATAATAATAATAATAATAATAATAATAATAATAATAATAATAATAATAATAATAACAATAAAAAGTAGAAATAGTTGTAGTCTTACTAGATGTATTATCGAAAGTAATATGGTGTAAAACTTTAACATTTTTCGCACTTTTTAATTAAAATATTCTTGCTGAATAAACATTAAAAACGTATTAAAATATAATAGTATAGAGACTTTATACGTGACAATTAGAAATTCAAAAGTATATTTATAATGAATCATTTTTCAACACTAGAAGCAAAACATTTTAATATTTTAAAATATTTTGCAAACTTACAAAACAGCAACCCACATAAATTCACCCTCCACTTTCCGTCCATGATGTTGTGTGTTAGTGTTATGTGATGATCAGTATTAATAATAATAAAAATAATAATAAAAAAATAAATAATAATAATAATAATAATAATAATAATAATAATAATAATAATAATAATAATAATAATAATAATAATAATAATAATAATAATAATAATAATAATAAAGAAGAAGAAGAAGAAGAAGAAGAAGAAGAAGAAGAAGAAGAAAAAGAAGAAGAAGAAGAAGAAGAAGAAGAAGAAGAAGAAGAAGAAGAAGAAGAAGAAGAAGAAGAAGAAGAAGAAGAAGAAGAAGAAGAAGAAGAAGAAGAATACAGTATCAAGCCATAATACCATATTAACAATGTTCTGAACATCCCAGAATTTATCTTGGCTTTACCACATCAAACTGGAAGACAATCAGCACACTATCATCTTGTCTTTATATAGTAATATTCCTTACCATTCACAATAACCATGCAATACACAATTGTCACATTCGAAACACTTTCTTTAAAACCATTACTCCAATTAACCATTTTTTACAAACGTTACAATTTGGATCATTTAACCGTGTTAAGTGTTTTCATTGGGCGACAGACGCGAAAAACAATTTCTCATCCATTACCGTAAAAGCGTGACCAAATTCGATAAAGTAAACAAATTCTCTTTTCAGGTACACGCACCGCGAT
Organism: Potamilus streckersoni; assembly: GCA_016746295.1. Taxonomy (NCBI): domain Eukaryota; kingdom Metazoa; phylum Mollusca; class Bivalvia; order Unionida; family Unionidae; genus Potamilus; species Potamilus streckersoni. The sequence goes on along the minus strand of JAEAOA010002129.1, from coordinate 848,722 downwards.
TGTAACTGGAAATTCAGCCACTGACCTTAATTATTCTATTTCAACTTGTTTAAATCACACCGAGGACATGTGTCACGTATGCCAAACAGGATCCAACTAAATTGAAAAACAGATTCGGGCAAATCCAAATCTCTAAATAATTTCCGATTAACAAAATAAACAAAAACCACATATGATATTTTAGTACTTTGCTAGCATAGGTAAATTAGGGTATTCCTTTGTGAGTCTGCTAATCACCCTACAACTTTCAGAAGAGCAATTGTTTTCTGAATAAACTGTATGTATTTTGTTAAGCCCACTAAATATTTTCTTTTTCTTTTTTTGATGAGTATGTGTATTTAATGGTTACTGACACTTTAAACATTTTGGATTGCAATTCATACTAAAAGTAACTAACACATAGCAAATTGATATAATGTGAGGTACTGGAGGCTTAATTAAGGTGGATTCTTTTGAGCTGAAATATATTTTCTATCACGATAATTATTACTTTTCCTAATAATATATATGGGGTTTTTTTTGCTACAAATTAGAACAATATATTTTTCCAGTAATTGACTTACGGAATTAAACAAACACATTTAATTATTATTCCCTAATACCATTTCGTTATAGCATGGTAGACATGTACAACATAATCTCGCGGTACCCCTATTTCTATTTAACAGAGCACCGAATAGGAGATTGACTAATCATTTAAGTGCATAATTTTTTTAATAGCCAAACCTGTCCTTTTTCTATTATAGATGGAACTATCCTGTTACAAATAACTGTATTTATCTACGTTATTAAACCGAGTCTGGGTACAGTATGACCGCCAATTAGAGAGAAGCAATACTAATGACTGATGGGTCAAACATTCATTTGCTATAAAATTTCAACTGTGAGCCGAAAAAATGTTTTCATCTTTTTCCGTTTAAGATAGCTGTCCCTCCATACAAGAACAACCAAATACAATTATAACTAAAGTATATACAAATTCTAATTGGCAGATAATGGCTTGCATTTGTCTGCAAATGTTTCCGTGAATACGACAGAACTGCCTCCAACTGACCACGTAGGTCCAGGAAATGATTCAATTCATCAAACAACGACTACGACAGCATCACAAAGTTTGGGTATATTTTTTCAATATATATTTCTCTAACTGGGTAAATTACTAATAAATCATAAAATATTGTGAATTCATTTAATTATTTTAAAGTAGATTGTATACAAATTAAAGTGATCAAAACCTTACAGAAGTGTAATCCCCCAAAAAATGAATAAATTATACATTTATAGCATTTACAATTATATAGATGCAATTAATAAAATGTGCATGATATAACAATTCTTGTTCTTAATGTAGCATTAATAACACAATAAACACGTGGTGTTTTTATAAAATGCAAGATCAGTTACAAATTTAAACAAATCCAAAATCACAAACTTCTTCTCTTCCTATCCTAGATGTGTTGGTGCTCTTCCATTTCCTGATATAAATACTACAACTACTTATAATAATAATAATAATAATAATAATTATAATAATAATAATAATAATAATAATAATAATAATAATAATATAATAATAATAATAATAATAATAATAATAATAATAATAATAATAATAATAATATAAATAATAATAATAATAATAATAATAATAATAATAATAATAATAATAATAATAATAATAATAATAATAATTTTGATGATGATGATGATGATGATGATGATGATGATGATGATAATAATAATAATAATAATAATAATAATAATAATAATAATAATAAATCTTAATAAATCTTAATAATAATTAACGAATACGAAAGCATCTCACAATATGAGTACAAGTCATTCTTAGTTCCTAACGTACGCATTACGCTTACTATAACAACAAATTATGTGAAACCGTGCACTCATTTAAAATAAATTTCAATAATTCCAATTTTCAAAATTCAAAATGAACAAAAACTTCAATAATATTATACCATATGAAGAAATATTAAATTATATTAAAAACAACTATATCATGAGATCAAATAAACAAACAGTACATGATAGAAAAGATTAATGATCGGTAAATGTAAGAGTTTTAAAACAAACGAGATTAAAAAGTTCAAAAGTAGAATGGAAAATACCAAAATGAATAATTTATTTTAAGATTGAATATTTTGAGCAATAGTTATGTCACCAAAAGTACCATTCCAACAGATACCGAAGTTTATATCAGTCATTATGATACACAGGTGTAATATGTCAGTACAATATTTACCAGAGACTGGTTTACGATACTGTTAGCTAGGGCGAGTATCTGCACATTTGAACTTGTAGCCTGTTAAAGCCTCATATACGACAGGAAAAAGAGTGGCATCAACCATTCCTTGATTTCTGTACACGCTTTATTTTGAACTGATACACATCATCCAACATTTCATTTTCAGTGATGACCACGAAGCTTCCTGGTATGTATACCTTGTCCAGCCTTCTTAAGCCTTTCTAAACGGTAAACCGGTCAAACAAAAAATTCTATAGACAACCGTAAATATTTTCTTTTACAGTTGAATATTATAAGCAACTGTATTCACAGCAAATTTACCCCTCCAACAGGTTGCCTGAGTTCAGATCAATCATTGCGATTTACACGTTCTACATTTCGGTACACTATTTGCCTGAGACTGGATTACGATACAATTAACTAGGTTATGTATCAGCACGTTTACCATTGACAATGCTAATGATGAAAACAAAATGTTATTGCATACAAGCGCTTGTTAGTATTTAAAGACCGAAAAACCTTTTGAAGAAAAACTATGCGGATTTCCACTGTATTTCAGCCGTTCCTGATAGATCCGAAGAAAACCCAATTGAAAAGTGATTTTATTTTATGATTGCATTCTGCAAATATTACCAGTCTACAACTTCAATTTTTTTATTCTTTTAATTATTCTCCAAGAATAATGTATTATACTGAACATATATCTTCCTAAGCTAAGGTTGTTTGCAGATAATGTAAACGTTTTCTCTTGATTCAAACTATATGATTAATGATGTTTTTTAAGGTTCTTGGAACAATTGGTCTTCTTGGACAATTTGTTCGGCGACATGTGGCGGGGGTATCAAATATAGAATCAGAAATTGTACTACCTATGACCACCTTCAAGTTCATGACTGCAATGGCCCATCAGTGGAAACTGAAATGTGTAACAATAATGACTGTCTATGTAAGTATCGAAAAAGCAAACCAATTATGCAAACTACCCAGAAAGTGTGATGAAGAACATATCTTTGTTTGTCCTTTATTCCATTGCTTTATTTTAGGGTGCAAAAAAAATGAATGCTACGGTGAGACATAGACATCAGCCTTGTAGGTTTTCTTGAATTTGTAATTCTTAAATTTAACATTTATTATGATTCTGAGATCTCGTGACGATACTGAAATTATTGTTTGATCAACTTAAGACAGACTTTATAAATTGTGAATTAATTAATACTCTTAGTTGACATAATAGCAACATAAATATTTGTATTCGCACATGTTTGTTCCAGACTATATTGAAAATGACCAACATTGAGGAAATTGATAATTTGATACTTTAACATTTCTATTTATATTACCATGCCAATGCCTATTGCTAAACATTTAATAGCTCATAAACGACTTCTTTTCAAAAGCAGAGCAATCACATTTAAGTCAAATCTGAGTCCATTATAGAACAAAAAATTGTATCAAGAAGTTGTTTCTAACATGATATGAGCTGTATTTATTCTAGAAAGCAATTAACTGGATTTTTCTAGAAAGTTTTATACAGTGTTTGTTTCTAAAACTCACTGCACAGTATTTGTTTCAAGAAATCATGATCAGTATTTTGGATCTAAAAACACCAACCAAATTGGTTTTGCCGCTAAAAGCATTAAACTGTACAATAATTGTTTCTAGAAACTGAACAATATCTGACCCAATTTAAGACAAGGTACATGAAACTTTTCATGTCATACAATAATGTTTAATCATCATTACTTTTGAGCACTGTCAATAAAATGCCTAAAAAGATTTTCTTTCAAACATGCACTGGACATAATTTTACAATTACGTACAGAAATTGCCGACATATCCATGCCTTATAGTTGTGTTCAGTTAAAGCCATTCTGTGAACCGCCTCAACTCTTCTTAGATATTTGATAGAATTAAGCTATTAGAAGGAGAAAAAAACGCATAACGCTTTCTTTAAAACAACAACTTAGATTTTATATAACCAAAATATATAAAAGCATTTTCATACAATGGAGCAATTTATACATTTATACATGTGTATAAATAATGTCAATGAGTCACCTAATATGACCTTCATTACTAAAACGACCATCAGCAACTTTTCTCACAAACCACAGAATAGATTTGGACCAAATGCAATAGAAAAAATCTTGGAAATTATGGCCTATTTAAGGTGATAAATTGATGTCCTGACTAGCTGAGGTATTTGAAGCGATTAAAATAAACTTATGCATTGTTTGTTTCGTTATATTTATTTGGGGGGTGTCGTCTATTCTCAAACTACAATGCTAGTTAAAGCGCATACCATGAACAATGCATTTGTATTGTCTGCACCATCGGAACGGACACCGCAGTTGTTTTACATTATATTCACTACATCAATGCCCAAGACCTCATCATAATATTTTGTAATTTGTTTTCCAGTAACAGTTGCCCAACAATAGCAATAGCTTCTCATGTACTGCAATCTTTACCGAATCCAAATTTTATTCGTTCTAATGAAATGGTTTGCAGTTTCTTCCAAAAACTATGTCAGAAATTTTACCATTAATTTTGTAAATTCGTTATTAAGCTAAGTGTTTTTTTCAGCCTGGAATTCTAATGCGTTTGGTTTCATTGATTGATGACAATTATTGACTTTGTAAGACTTGCCTCCTGTTGTATACATGTATTTGCATAGTTGTATAAGCTCTTTTTCTGCCTTTCCTCCATAATTTTTTATGTTTAAGTTTTCTTTTACGTCTCTCACCGACAATTCAAGTACGTCAGGTAGCTTCTCATCTTCTCCGATGCTGTATTTTTTAAAGCTTTTTGTCAGCATACTAAGCTTTCCGAAAATATCATAATCTATTCGATATATTGTTTCCACCTCACAATGATGTAGCTCCTTCTTATGTGAATGTGCCATCAATGTCTTTAATAACCCTGCCTTTGTTGTCCGTTTTCTATGTTTCAATACATTTACTGATCTTTGCATGTATTAAATCAATCCTTCCTAAAATCTCAAGTGATTCAATGATCTCACACTGAGTATTCTACCATGTTTCTATGGAGTCGTCTATTGTTCTCCTCATTTGGTACCTTAGTTGTTATTCAATATTCTCTCTTCTGTATGATTAAATTTTTTGGCTTCCATTTCAGTTGTTCAATTTGTGTTATGCAATGTTTCTTAATTTTCATTCCCTTCCTATGTCCAATTGTATCTTTCCCACTCTTTTAATTATTGTTACCATTAATGAATTCTTTCTCAACTCTTTGTTCATTTGCTAAACAGAATTAAGAATGACCGATTGCCAATTCGTTTATAAGTATTGCTGTTGTTGCTGTAGGGTTTGACGCCATTTTCAGCACAGGATAGGCTATATAAGGCGTCCTGTATTAATGATTTAGGAAAAACTCGACAAAAACTGGAAAGAACCAGCAACTGACATTACTACCCACGTACCCACATTGACCGCGCGCGTGACTCGAAAACACTCAAAGAGAGGTGAGGTTGCATTGATCCGAAACGGTTAGAGCTTTAGACCACTCAACCACCCAAGGAATATATATATATATATATATATATATATATATATACCAGACAGAACAGACTATACTATTCCTGGATTCTGTAATAGAATCTTGATAATGGTGGGCAGAAATAACAGTTTAATACAAACAATACTATCATACAGGTTAGAAAAATTAAATTCGTACTCTATCGAGTTTCGAACCCAGGTCCGCGAGTAAATGGCACCCATCGCCTTGCCTGCACGCGCCAACCCATATACCGTCACGACTAAGCACGCATCACCAAAAAGTGATGGGACTGAATCGTTGTTATATAAGCTCGTGCGTAGCAGACACACTCGCACGACGACCTAGTAATTATTTCTCATATATACACACAGTCGTCCCAGATTCCTATTAAAGAAATCAAGGTATATAGGATTTTTGTATTAGAAATAATTATAAATATATACCAGAGAGAACAGATTGTGCTATCCCTGGATTCTGTAATAGAATCTTGACAATAGTCAATTTGATAATTTACTCGCGGACCTGGGTTCGAAACTCGGTAGAGTACGAATTTAATTTCTCTAACATGTATCATAGTATTGTTTGTATTAAACTATTATTTCTGCCCACTATTTTCAAGATTCTATTACAGAATCCAGAGATAGCACAGTCTGTTATGTCTGGCATATATTTATAATTATTTGTAATACAAAAATCCTATATACCTTGATTTCTTTAATAGGAATCTGGAACGACTGTGTGTATATATGAGAATTAATTACTAGGTCGTCGTACGAGTGTGTCTGCTACGCACGAGCTTATATAACAACGATTCAGTTCCATCATTTTTTGGTGATGCGTGCTTAGTCGTGCGGTATATGGGTTGGTGCGTGCAGGCAAGGCGATGGGTGCCATTTACTGGCGGACCTGGGTTCGAAACTCGGTAGAGTACGAATTTAATTTCTCTAACCTGTATGATAGTATTGTTTGTATTAAATTATTATTTCTGCCCACTATTATCAAGATTCTATTACAGGATCCAAGGATAGCACAGTCTGTTTTGTCTGGCATATATTTATAATTATTTGTAATACAAAAATCCTATATACCTTGATTTCTTTAATAGGAATCTGGAACGACTGTGTGTATATATGAGAATTAATTACTAGGTCGTCGTACGAGTTTGTCTGCTACGCACGAGCTTATATAACAACGATTCAGTGCATCATTTTTTTGGTGATGCGTGCTTAGTCGTGACGGTATATGGGTTGGTGCGTGCAGGCAAAGCGACGGGTGCCATTTACTCGCGGACCTGGGTTCGAAACTCGGCAGGGCACGAATTTAATTTCTCTAACCAGTATGATAGTATTGTTTGTATTAAACTATATATATATAACTTATATTTGTTGACTTATGTGTTAATAATAAAAGAAAAGCAAACTAATTTTGACATATATACGTAAACATTGCATGCTGTGCAAAACTTGGATTAAGTGATGGTGCTCAATGTGAAAACTAAAATTTACCGCAATGCAATAAATTCATTTAAGGAGGATGAGATTCAATTGCATTATGTGTAAATGACATATTCATTACCTACCCCCAACACACTGCCTAAGGACAAATATTTTGATAACATACATCTAAAACGGAAACAGGGAGAGATAATACTAAATTCTGTGTCGACTTTATTGTGAAAAAAAAAATATGTATTACCGGGGAGGTGTATAAAGGCATTGAGAATGATTTTCATCGGTCGTAACTTAAGCGTAAGTTGTTTAACAAAAATCCCACAAATAAATTTGCAAAGCAGAAATTATAAGTAATTATTTTAAACATTAAGAAGCTTCCTTCCTATGGTTCAATTACAGTCTATTTCACATGAAGGCTACAGTTAGCTTTTTGACAAATCTGATAATATATATATATATATATATATATATATATATATATATATATATATATATATATATATATATATATATATATATATATATATATATATACGTCTGGTATAATAGTTTATGTCTTGTACTGGTCAGTGCTTAAAGAAATATTTTCTAGGCACAGACCAGGGCTGATGACTTAAATGAATTCACAAGCCCGGAGTGAAATTCCACAGGACCGAACAGTTCATATATCAAGCCGGGAGAAAAGCCTCCCGATTTTGGGTGTATTTCAACACCTACCTCCCGATCTAGTAACATCACCCAATTGTTAGGACCTAACAATCTGAATGGGTCTCTCAGATTTATTTTATACCAAATAGGGTCTCTACAGCTTCCCATAGCTTAAGGCCCTGCTATGTCTAAATCAGGCACTGGACGAAATAAGTGATATCACATATTTCTTTTCTTCAATAAATAAAATGTTAAGTCTAAACATTATTCATATAAATTTCAGGGTTTAATACCACTATAAAAGTACTATAGTAAAACAAAATTTAATAAATAAAATTGTCACCAATTAACTTAGATCCCATGAATAATCACTGTAGATGCTGTGTAATTTTCTTTAAAAACAAAATCACATCTCCATTGTAGCCCCCAAAAAAATCGGCCAGTTAACACCTGACATTTCTCTACAGTATATTAAAGTTTTATTAACATTTTTAAATCGAAAGAAGGAATAAACAAATAATACCATGCAGTTATGTGCATTGCCGTTTTAAGGTATAGGCACGCGAAGTACTTGCCTAGAACTCTGCGCTACAGTGGGCCCTGCACCGGCTCAAAAACAAAATTTCGGTCTCGGTTGTATTAGCAGTTTAGCGTTTGTGCCTAGCGCCCCGACTTTTTAAAACGGCTGAATATGTGTACCCCAACAAACATAATTCAGAATAACATTTTTTTATTCAGCAAACAGTGTTACAGGCCTTAAGACTTAAACCTCAGGAAATAATTTGGAACATAAAACGTGGGCAAAAGAGTTGAAACATGTACGGTAACTTGTTACTGCAGACATCAACTGTCAAAACGAAGTCTTAGGTTCGTCATAAGTTACAACAAAAATAAGAAATCGCTTTTTTTCCAACTAATTCCTGGTGCTTTGATACATACACTTTCGAACAAGGTCTAACGGCAGTATTTTTCACAAGATAAAAGCAAGGATATGGATTAACTGTTAATTAGTAACATATGCTTTATTGCTTATGCACTTAATTCGAAAGTTAAGCTATTTTCAGTTTCGCCATTGTTAAATAGAATATGCAAAAGGGGTTTGTTTGGGGATTATAAGTTGTATCACGGGGAGAAATTGCTATTATTTTTTGTTGTTGTTTTTAATATTTTGTCAAATGTTTAGATTACTGAAAATTGTGTTGTCTTTTTTTTTTTTAAAACACCGCTAAGTCAGAGGTCAGAATCTTTCTTTAGCAAAGCTTACATTTTATTGAAATTAGATCTCAATTTCACCTAAGACTGTGATGATTTCATTTAGATTGTGCCGAGTTATTAAATGTATGTCAACATCCTAAAAATACATTAACGTGTTTCCTAAGTAATTTTGTTTGAGCAAACACCTCACTTTAAATATAGGAACTAAAATTAGAAGAAATTAGATACAAGATATTTGAACTGATTGCTACATTTTGTGGTTTCTTACTCAGTCTTCTGCCTATTTTCCTAACTCACAAGTTTAACAGTTTCAAAAGGGTTTAAATATATTTTACGCTGGCAACTGCCAGTCATGATGCTGCAGTCGTTACTGGGACGACACATCACGAAAGTAACCGAATAGGTGCGGGAAGTTTGCATACCAGGCCACGGAAATTCAGCACCTTGAAGATATGCAAATATTAATACATTGACATTACGGTCGCACATGGTACTGCAGAATCAGGTTTTCTTCTAAAGCACTGTTATTATCGTTCTATATTGATATTGATTTCTGGTCTCCATTAAGCACAGGGAAAACCTTCGTGTCCTCACTGACTGTAATAGGCGGACCCCACCCTTAAAGTAATCTCATGATTAACTCGTGGCCTAAACTCCTCTGTTTGAATGAACAGCGTGATCTATTTGCATGAACACTTTGAACATATCCTAAGTGTTTCAAGATCTAAGGTTCTATAAGTCCTTAAAAGAGTCAAATGTAAGTCAAACCAGCAGTATTTAAGGAATTTCTCTATCAACGTACGCTAATTGGCATTCCTGTCAAGTTTCAAATTGTCCATACGGGCGAAGAGAAAGAACTCCCCCGACAAAGAAAACACAACACTTCCTTTATGTGCATAGTCTCAGTGCACTTACCGCCAGTTTGACAATAATTAAATTAATTAACAATAACACTATTAACAAATAGAACTAATAATGGTCTCAATAGTCGTTAAAACCACAATAATACGGTGGCAAGTTTTAAAAAATTTCCAACATTTCTAGATTTAAAAATTGTTCCTAAAAAAATATTTAAAACGCTGACAACCAAACAAGAAACTTGATTAAAAGCAAAGAAAATTATAACACCATAAAAAAATTATAAATACAAATTAGGTATCACAAAAAGTAAATTACAAAAGTACAAGCGAAATATTTTAAAATTTCAAAATAATTTCTCAACTTACTAAACAAATATACACAAAAATTTAACCTACTTCTCCACTCCATAACATTATATATGTTATTGTCTTTGATTTTTAATAATAATAATAATAATAATAATAATAATAATAATAATAATAATAATAATAATAATACTATTATTATTACCATCATTATTACTAGTATTATTATTATTATTATTATTATTATTATTATTATTATTATTATTATTATTATTATTATTACTATTACTATTATTATTATTATTATTATTATTATTATTATTATTATTATTATTATTATTATTATTATTATTATTATTATTATTATTATTATCATTATTATTAAGTAGGTAGTAGTAGATGTCAGTAGTAATGGTGGTAGATCTAATAATTCGTCATACAATATCAAGCCATAACACCATATTAACAGTCTTCTTAACATCCCAGAATTTGTCTTGGTTTTACTAGGTTAAACATGGAGACAATCATTACACTATTGTCTTGAAATCAGTTATTAATAATCCTTGCAGTAACAAAACCATGAATGAACTGAAGGTAGTATACGCTAAAAGAAAATGAATTATCAGTCTTAAATATCAGTTTTGACTGAATCTATCATCGAAAATTTCATATCTAATAGTTATTTTCTCTTTTCACGGTCCATATGTGCACATTTATAACATCAGTCACACTAACCATGTAACGCACAATTATCACATATGAAAGACTTTCTTTAGAAATCAATACTCCAATTAACCATTTTTCACAAAAGTTACGTTTTGAATGGTTTAAGCGTGTTACTTTTTATCTTTGGAAGGGGAAGACGTAAAGAGCTATTGTTCGTTAATTTCCGTACCATGGTGGCCATATTTGATGCAGTTAATAACTTGTCCCTTCCGATACTCGAACCACGATTGTAATTGAAAATTCAGCCACTAGCCTTGATTATTTTACTTCAGCTTGTTTTTATTAATTGTAATTACACCGTGGACACATGTCACGTATGCCAAGCAAGATCCAACTGAATTGAAAAGCAGCTTTGGAAAAAATCCAGCTCTCAAAATAATTTCCCATTAACAAAACAAACAAAACCACGTCATATTTGAGTAATTGACTAACATAGGTGAATGTGTTAAGCATAGGTATTCCTTTGTCAGATTGTGATCGATCCCACAATTTTTAGGAGCGCACTTGTTCTTTTTTGTATGAACTATGTTATTTTTAAGAACCACTAAATATTTCCTTGTTTCTTGTGTATGTGTGTTTAATGTTTACTGACACTGAAATATTTGGGAATGCAACATAGCAAATTCATATAATGTAAATACTGGACATTTAATGAGGGGACTTTTTTGGAGCTGAAATGTTTTCTTTTCTATCACGATAACTTTTACTTTTCCTAATAATAGCATGAAGAACAATATATTTTTCCAGTACCTGACATATGCAATTAAACATAAACGAGTCTGAATATTCAATTGTTGGTCTCTAATACCACTGCGTTATACTTTGGTACGTATCGCGGTGCGTTGACAACTAACGAACTACACCGACGTACAACATTTCTCGCGGAACCCAGTTATTGTTAACATAAAACTAGTCACGTATGTGCAGAATATTTTTAATAACCAAACATGTCCTTTTTTGATAGTATTGTTACAAACAACTATATTTGTCTACGTTATTAAATGGACTCTAGGCTCAATATGACTCCCATATAGAAAGAAGCAATACTTTTATCGTCTGGGCTAGACATTTGGGATAACATTTCAACTGTGAGGCGAAAAATATTTTTGTTTTGTTTTAGATATGTCTTGTCTCGCTCCATATGTGAACAAGCATACACGATTATGACTAAAGAATATAAAATACTAATTGCAAAAAAAGTTACAAACTAAAATCCAAAAATCACAAAATCCTCATCTTCCTGTCCTTGATGTGCAGGTGCGTTTCCATTTATTACATCTGCTACTACTACTACTACTACTACTACTACTACTACTACTACTACTACTACTACTACTACTACTACTACTACTACTAATACTACTAATACTACTATTACTAATACTAATACTAATACTACTATTACTACTACTACTACTACTACTACTACTACTACTACTACTACTACTACTAATAATAATAATAATAATAATAATAATAATAATAATAATAATAATAATAATAATAATAATAATAAACGAATACAAGAGCTTCACACGTTCTGAGTACAATTCATCCAAGTTCCCAATGTACGCATACTACATTTATTACATTTATTACATCTGCTACTACTACTACTACTACTACTACTACTACTACTACTACTACTACTACTACTGCTACTACTAATACTAATACTAATACTACTACTATTACTACTAATACTAATACTAATACTACTATTACTACTACTACTACTACTACTACTACTAATTAGCCTATCGTGTGCTGAAAATGGCGTTAAGCCCAACAACAACAACAACAACAACTAATAATAATAATAATAATAAATAATAATAATAATAATAATAATAATAATAATAATAATAATAATAATAATAATAATAATAATAATAATAATAATAACAATAATAATAATAATAATAATAATAATAATAATAATAATAATAATAATAAACGAATACAAGAGATTCACACGTTCTGAGTACAATTCATCCAAGTTCCCAATGTACGCATACTATAACAGCGAATATTGTGAAACCGTAAACTCATTTCAAATAAATTTCAATAATTCCAATTTTCAGTAAATCAAAATGATCAAAATTTCAAGAATATTATAATGAATGCAACAACAATAAATTAAATAAAACATATATATCATAAGGTCAAATAAAGAAAAATTAGATGGTATGAAAGATAAATGAAGTTAGATGTAAAATTGGTAAAATAAACAAGGTTATAAAGTTCAAAGGAAGAATGGAAAAGACGAAGGTGAATAATTTATTTTAAATTTGAATATATTAAACAATAGTTATGTCACCAAAATTACCATTCCAACAGATACCAAAGTTTATATCATTCAGTATGATGCACAGGTGTAATATGTCAGTACAATATTTATCAAACACTGGTTCACGATACACTTAGCTAGGGCATGTATCTGCACGTTTGTCCTTGACAACGTATCCTGTTAAAGCCAGAAAGATTAACGGAATTAAATTGGCACAAACCATTCTTTGTCTTCTGCACATTGTTTTTTTTTTTTAACTGATTCGCATCTTCCAACATTTCTGTTTCAGTGATAACCACGACGCCTCATGGTAAGTTTACATTATCCAGCCTTCCTAGGTTCTTACATAGGTTATTTATCTACACGTTTACCACTGATAATATTGACGATAAAAACTAAAGGTCATTGCATGCAACCGCTTGTTAGTATACAAAGACCGAACAAACATTTTGAAGAAAGACCATATGTTTCACTATTGTCAATGTGATCCCCAAGAAAAGATATTCTTGATTGCATTCGACATATAATGCAGGTTTCCAATTTCGTTTAACTTCAATTATTTCATTATTTGTCATGAATAATGTTTTATACTGAACAATACGCTGTACCTTTCATTATTTGTCATGAATAATGTTTTATACTGAACAATACGCTGTACCTTTCATTATTTGTCATGAATAATGTTTTATACTGAACAATACGCTGTACCTTTCATTATTTGTCATGAATAATGTTTTATACTGAACAATACGCTGTACCTTTCATTATTTGTCATGAATAATGTTTTGTACTGAACAATACGCTGTACCTTTCATTATTTGTCATGAATAATGTTTTATACTGAACAATACGCTGTATCTTTCATTATTTGTTATGAATAATGTTTTATACTGAACAATACCCTGTATCTTTTATTATTTGTCATGAATAATATTTTATACTGGACAATACGCTGTATCTTTCATTATTTGTCATGAATAATGTTTTATACTGAACAATACGCTGTATCTTTCAAAAAGCAAACATACTGCAGATAATTTAAAGGTTTTTTCTTGAATCAAAATAAATGATTAATAATTCTGCTTTTAAGAATCTTTGAATAATTGGTCTTCCTGGTCAATTTGTATGGTGACAAGCGCTTGTTAGTATGTGAAGACCGAAAAAACTTTTAAAGAAATACCATGCGGATCGCCACTGTGTTTCAGCCGTTCCTTATAGATCTCAAGAAAACCCTTTTGAAAAGAGACTTTATTTTGTGATTGCATTCTGCAAATTTGACCACTCTACAACTTCGATTAATTTTTATTTGTAATTATTATCCAAGAATAATGTATTATACTGAACATATCATAAACTAAAAACCCTTGCAGATAATTTTAAGGTTTTCTCTTGATTCAAACTATATGATTAATAATGCTGTTTTAAAGATTCTTGGAACAAATGGTCTTCCTGGACAATTTGTACGGTGACATGTGGCGGAGGTGTCAAATATAGAAGCAGAAATTGTACTACTTACGACCACCTTCATGTCCCAGACTGTCATGGCCCATCAGTGGAAACTGAAATGTGTAACGATAATGGTTGTGAGTGTAAGTAACGAAAAATCAAACTAATTATGCAAACCACCTCATAAAGTGTAATCAAGGTCAGAGTTTTATTTCCACTTTGTTTTAATTCTGTATATTAGGGTGCACAAGATGAATAGAACGGTGATACAAGGACGTCAGCCTTGTAGGCTTCCTTGAATTTGTATTTCTCAATATTTTAACATTTTTTGGGGTTTCTGATATATCGTGACGAACATGAAATTACTGTTTGATAAATTTAAGAGAGGCTTTATAAATTGTGAGTTAATTCATTAACTTAGTTCATAAAATAGCAGTCTAAATACATTCATTGGCACATATTTGCTACGATGTTTAAGCTTAAAATTGAACATTTTGGGCGCTGAGATCTGCCGTCCAATTTTAAAGTCCACATCGTGAAAAAGCAATGCAAGTCGTTTCTAGCGAATCCTTCCTTCTGAAATAGTAAAGGAAGTTAGCCACACTGTTACCAAATCCATCGCTTTCCGACGTACTTTCTACTCCGTTTTCCTACCTATTTGTTTAAAGTTTTGACATATTGAAATAGTGTGAGTCTTTCATGACTCTCCACTTTCTACAGGAAGTTTTAATATTCTAATTAGTCTGTAAGTCCACGTATAGGCTAAAGCTACAAATCAAATGAAGTCTTTAATCAACGAGAATTGTGCAATTAACGGACGTTTATGCAATCTCTAAATTACTCGGTCTGAACTTATTCTGTGTACATGATTTCTAGTCTTAAGCATGACGCCAATACATTTTTAATAATGCAGAGAATGCGGCAATTGCCTTCATTATTTGAAATGAAATACTCTTTATGTTATTTTAAAGTTGGAAAACAAAATCTGCTAAAATACCCGAAGCATGTTTATTTTCACTCTTTGCTGAAAATCAAATTCAAAAGCAACAGCTAACAATTTAACAGCTTATAAACGATTTCTTATTAGAAACTGCGCAATAAATTTTAAGTCAAATCTGAAAGAGTCCATTACCGAACAAATGCATTGTACCACGAAATTGTTTCTAAACTGCTCTGAGCTGTATTTTATATACAAAGCAATCAGCTGTATTTATTCTAGAAAGCACTGCACATTGTGTTTTTAAAGCGCACAGCACGGTATTTGTTTCAAGAAGTCATGATCAATATTTGGATCTATACACACCGACGAAACTGTTTTTCTTTTGTTGCTAAAAGCATTAAATGTAATGGTTTCTAAAATTATCTGAACAGCCATTCCTAATGAGATCCCCAAGAAAACCCTGTTGAAAACAAATTCCTAATTGCATTCTGTGTATATTGCCAGTTTGCAACTTCCTTTCGTTTTACTTTTTAATTATTCTCGATGAATATACTTAACATATATCTTCCTAAAGGCAAACATAATACCGATAATTTAAAGGTTTTCTCTTGAATCAAATTATTTGATGAATAATTATGTTTTAAAGATTCTTGGAACAATTGGTCTTCCTGGACATTTTGTACGGCGACATGTGGCGGAGGTGTCAAATATAGAAGCAGAAATTGTACTACCTATGACCACCGTCAAGTCCATGACTGTTATGGCCCATCAGTGGAAACGGAACCGTGTAACGATAATGGCTGTGAAGGTAAATAACGAGATAGCAAACAAATTCTGCAAACTACCCAGAAAGTGCAATGATGGTCATAGTTTTGTTACCCTTTGTTTCCATTACTTTATATTAGTTTGCACAAGATCAGTGCTACTCTGACACATAGACCTCAGCCTTGTAGGTTTTCTTGAATTTATTTTTCTCAAATTTAACATTTATTAGGTTTCTGGGATCTCGTGTCGATACTGAAATTTACTGTTTTATCAACTTAAGACAGGGTTTATAAATTATGAATTAAAACATTACCTTAGTTCATAAAATAACAAGCAATCTAGATATTTGTATTTGCATATATTTGTTCCAAACAATGTTTAAATTGATCAACATTGAGGAAATTAATAATTTGATATTTTAGCAAACCATTCCGAATTATATTACCAGGCACATGCCTATTGCTGCTCATCTAACAGCTCATACACGACTTCTTATGAAAAGCGGTGCAACACAATTTTAAATCGAACCTGAAAGAGTCTATTATAGAAAAAAGAAATTGTACCAAGAGATTTGTTTTTAAAATACTATGAGCTGTAGGTTTTTTAGAATGCAATTAACTGTATTTTTTTCTAGAAAGCTCTATACAGTGTTTGTTTTTAAATACACAGCACAATATTTTTTTCAAGAAGTCATGATCAGTGTTTGGATCTTAAAACACAAGCTAAACAGTATTTTATTGCTCAAAGTATTAAACTGTAATGGTTTCTAAAGTGCACTTAACAGTAATTGGTTATAAAAGCACTAAGCAGTGTTTGTGTCTAGAGAGCACTAATCAATCTTTGTTTAAAAAATCACATAACAGTAGTTGTTCCAAAGAACACTGAACAATACTTCACCCAGTTTAAGACCAGGCACTCTGACATAAAACTTTTTATTGTATACAACAATGTTTAAACGGTATTAAGTTTGAACACTGACAATACAAACGCTTTTATGAATTTCTTTCAAAACAAAATTGAACAGACATTTACGCACAACAATGGTCCAGAAATACAAGCATTTCATTTTTATTCAAATAAAGCCATTCTCTCAACCGTACGCAATCTTCCTGGACACTGCTTAATAGCATTAGGCAGTTAAGAGAAGAAAAACGTATAAACGCCTTCTTTGAAACAACAACGTAGATTTGATATAACCAAACTTTATAGAATGATTTTCACACAAAGGCTTTATACTTGTGTAGAAATAATAGCAATCAGTCATCTAACATGATCGCCATTACTAAGAAAATCCATTAGCAACATTTATCACATACCACAGAATAGATTTCGACCAACCACAATAGAAATAAGTTTGGAAATTAAGGCCTTAATCAGGCGATAAATTGATGTCCTAAGGATTCGGCCGCGGTTAAAATAAAACTATGAATTTGTTTTTTCTTAATGTTTCTTCTGAGGAGGTTCGTCTATTCTCGAACTACAATGCTAGTCAAAGTGCATACCATGAACAATACATTTATATTGTCTGCACCATCGGCGGAAAGGTCGTCTTGGCTGTTTTACATTATATTCAATGCATCGATGCCTGAGACTGCATCATAATATTCTGTGATTTATATACCAGTAACAGGTTACCTAACGTTTGCAAACCATAGAGAATTTCTGATTAATATGGTTGCACATAATGAGCAAGGCGACTGTCGATAGTCATCATTGTAACGACGAGAACGATGACTACCTATAGTTATAGCTGAATACATCATTAATCGTCTGCAATATGGTCGGTTTCAGGCATATATCTTTACCATTCTTCTCATGCCATAGCTCTACGGTTCAACGCTTCATATGTCTGTACATTTGTGAGGCCATCCAGATGTATACTTCTTGCTTTCCGCCTTGGTCACTTTTCCAACTATTCTCTCTTATATTTCTTATCTTAACAGGTTTCCCCTATTAATATGCCTATCCACTTTTTTTTCCTTTCTAAAATAACTTGCTACAATCTTCTCTTTTCACCTACTAAACGTAGTACTTTTTCATTTGCTCACATATCGCAAGAGCTGACTTTCTCTATGCGCCGCAAAATTCACATTTCAAAAGCTTCTTCTTACTTTCTTTTTCCGAAATACGCCCTTCGCCTTTCAAATTCCTACTTCTTGAGATCTTCCATCTTTAATACGAAAACATAGATATATGCACACTCTCACTTGTTCCACTTATTCTCGGTCAGTTGTGACATTTAAATACTTGGCTCACTCTCTTAATACTCTCTTTAATTTGGTTCTTATTAAATTGCTTTTTATGTCGGTCATCATAATTTCTCCATACTTAAAAAATAGTAAAGGTGATAAAAGCAGCCCTGAAGCATTCCAAGTATTATCTATTATGGTCCTTAATTAACCTTCCCTTACTTTTAATACTGCCTCCTACTGCATTTAGAGATTGGTGATGGATCTCCTGTCCCTCCAGTTAATTCCAACTTTTTTCTGTTTCATTATCTCCAATAGCTTAACCCAGTTTACTCTATCAAACGCTTTCTCAAAGTCCACAAAACGAATGAAGATATTCACGTTGTGTTGTAGAGTACGCCTACATGGGTTCTCAAATAGCAATAGCTTATCCTGTACCTCAACCTTTTTCGCATCCACATTGTATTCTTTCCAACGAAATAGTTTGCTGTTGATTTCAAACACCATATTAGCAGTTTATCTTGAATTTTGTGCATGCAATATTAGACTACGTGTTCTTAAACCTTCTCATTCTAATGCATCTGGTTTCGTTTGTGGTTATTATTATTCACCTAGTAAATTCATCAGACAACTCTCCAGTTGGAAACATGTCCTTACATAGTTGTATATGCTGATTTTTTGCCTTCCTTATATAATTTTTAAAAAACTCAGCTGAATTATTTCATTTTTTTATTGCGTATCTCACTAACAATTAAAGTACGTCAGGTCTTTTCAGGTCTGTCCAGCAAACTAAGCTTTTCGACTATGTCATACACTATTGATATATTCTTTCCACCTCACACTGATGTAACCTCTTCTGGTAAGAATGTGCCCTCCTTGCGTTTAATAAGTCTGTTTTTGTTCCCCGTTTTCTTTCTCTTCAATATGTTTTCTTTCTGATCATTACATACATAAAATAAATTCGTCCTAAAATCTCAAGTGATTCAATGTTCTCACACTGAGTCATGTTTCTAATGCGTCTATAGTCCTACTCATTCAGTTTCTTAGTTTATTATACAATATTCTCTCTTCTGTTTAATTAAATTTAAATTTAGAACAATTTCCTATGTTACGCAGTGTTTGTATTTACTCGATCCCTTCCTGTGTCCAATTGTATTTTCTCACTCCTTTAAGTATTGTTAACGTTGATGAAATCTATTAACTCCTCATTCTATTGCTAAACAGAATTCAGAATAATCAATTACCAATTCGTTTCTACGTATTACTGTTGCTATTGTTGTTGTTGTAGGGTTTAACGCCATTTTCCAACACAAGATAGGCTCTCCATACAAAGTAGGAGCTCAGAAAGCATATTTCTGATGCAACATGTTTCAAAACTTAAAGTAAAACATTTTAATATTTCAAAATAATTTAATATTGAAAAACAGCAATCCACTTAAATTCAACCTCATATTCCTTTCCATGATGTTGTATATGTGTGTTAGTATCAGTGTGAGTTCTTATTTGCCAATGATTGCGCCCTAAATGCTGGATCAGAAGGAGACATGCAATGCAGTGTTGACAAGTTCTCCAGTTCCTGCACAAGCTGTGGTCTCACCATCAATACTAAGAAGACTGAAATACTGCATCAGCCAGTCCGTTAAAGCCTTATACTGAGCTAGACATCACCATCAACAGCCAAAATTTCAACGTAGTGAACCACTTCACCTACCTTGGCAGCACACTTTCTCAAATTGTCGCCATTGACGAAGAGGTGAAAAGAGTCAGCGCAACTTTTGGCAGATTGTATGAGAATGTCTGGAGTAGAAGAGGCATCAGTATCACGACCAAACTAAAGGTCTAGAGGACAGTTGTACTCCCCACACTACTCTATGCATGTGAAACGTGAACGGTGTATCAACGCATTGCCAGGAAGCTGAATCACTTTCACACAACAAGCCTCATGATAATAAATAACCTCAAATGACAGGACAAAGTCCCAGACAAGGAGTTACTCGCCCAAGCAGGTTTCCCAAGCATTCACACCATCCTGATGCAGTCCCAGCTACGCTGGGTGGGACATGTTGTGCGCATGCCAGACCACCGGCTGCCTAAACGACTCCTCTATTGCAAGTTCCAGCAAGGACAGCGATTCCTCAGGGGTCACAAGAAACGCTTCAAAAATAATTTGAAAGCTGCATTGAAAGCGTTCAAAATAAACCCTGACTCATGGGAGCAAACAGCTTGCGATCGAGTCACCTGGTGTTCCTATCTGCACAAGGGCTCCAAGCTGTGCGAATCGAGCAGGATAGCAGCTGCAGAAATAAAGAGGCAAGTCAAACAAGCACGTGACAGCGACCCTCCTGGAGATGTCCCACTCATCTCGTGTCCATTCTGTGCAAGGATTGGCCTTATCAGCCACCTGCGCACACACAGAACAGAAACATGTCCTCCAACTCACGGATGAAATAATAATAATAATAATAATAATAATAATAATAATAATAATAATAATAATAATAATAATAATAATAATAATAATAATAATAATAATAACAAAAAGCAATTAGTAGTGGCATTAGATAGTATTGGTAATAAATCTCTTAATTAAACTCATACAATATCAAGCCATAATACCATATTGACAATGCTCTCAATATCCCAGAAATGATCTTGGCTTTACAAGGTGAAACGTGGAGATAATCATCACACTATCATCTCGTCATCAGTTACATCAAATCCTTGCAGTATGAATGAACCAAAGGTCATAGATACATAAAACAAATGAAATATTCACTTTAACTGAATCCATCATCGAAAGTTTCACATCTTAAAGTTCTTTTCTCCATTCAGTCCAAATGTGCACATTTATGTTATCATTCACACTGACCAAGTAATACACAATAATCACATCCACATAAAGACTCTTTCAAATCATTATTTCAATCAACCATTTTTCCAACAAGTTGCATTTTGAATGGTTTAACCGTGTTACGTTTTATAACTTGGGTGAGTGACGTAAAAAGCTATTGTACGTCTATTCCCATACGAGGTCTACATTCGGTGCATTAAATAACTTCTCGTTTCAGGTCCACACACCAAGATTGTAATTGAAAACTCGGAAACTAGCCTTAATTATTTTATTTCTGCTTAGCATATTATTGAGCTTGTAATCCCACAGTGGACACGTGTCACGTATGCCAAGCAAGGTCCAACTGAATTGAAAAGCAGCTTTGGAGAAAAATCCAGCTCTCAAAATACTTAACATTTAACAAAACAAACAAAATGGTACATATTTTAGTAATTTACTAACATAGGTAAATGTGTTAAGAATAGGTATTCTTTTGTAAGACAGCCATTCATCCCACAAGTTACAGAGCGCACTTGTTTGTTGTTTTTTTTGTATGAACTATGTTATTTTTAAGTCCACTAAATATTTCCTTGTTTCTTGAGTATGTGTGTTTAATGTTTACTGTCACTTACATCCTTTGAACTACGATTTATACAACAAATAACATACACATAGCAAATTCATCTAACTTACTATAGTGGACGTTTAGTTGTGAGAATTATTTTGAGCTTAAATATTATCTTTTTCATCACATTGATAAGTATTTTTCCTAGTAATATTATGAATGACATGTTATTTTGCTACAAATCAGAACAATACATGTTTACAGTAAGTCACATTTGGAATTAAACAAATCATTTAATTGTTGGTTCGCAATAAAAATGTGATATACATATTATGGTAAGATGACAAATAACGCGGAATACCGATGTATAACATTTTTTGCGATGCCCAATTCTAGTTAACAGACTACCGAATAATCGCTTGACTAAATAAATATGTGCATAAATTTTTAATAACCATAATCTCCTCTTTTCTAGTATAGGTGCAACTATCCTTTTACAAACAACTGTTACTCTTTATCTACGTTATCTAATGGAATCTGTGTATAATATTACCGCCAATAAGAAAGAAGCAATACCTATGACTTCAAGGCTAGACATATGGGATAAAATTTTAACTGTGAGGAGAAAAGTATTTTCATCTAAAATCGTTTTAGAGAGCTCTCCTTCAAGATGTGAACAAACATACACGGTTTTAGCTAGCGTATATACAATTTGTTAGATCCAGGGAATAATTCAAATCATCAAGCAAAGCCTATGACAGCATCACACTGTATGACTGCCGGATTACTATATATTTCCTAATTGGATGAAATAGTACTAAAACAGCGAATATTGAGAATCTATTTCATTATTTTACTAAGAATTTCAACAAAATGAACAAAGACGTACAGAACAATATGTGAAATAAAGAAATATTACAAAACTCTACACTTGTACCATTTATAATTATGTATATGCTATAAATGAAAGTTGCAAGGTTTTACAATTCTTGTTCTTACATGTAACATTTGTAACAAAAACAATAAACATATTCTGTGCTTTTTCAATTGAAAAATCAGTTACAAATTTAAAAAATCCAAAATCACGAAATTCTCATCGTCCTGTCCTTGTCGTTGCAGGTGTATTTCCATTTACTGCTACTACTACTACTACTACTACTACTACTACTACTACTACTACTACTACTACTACTACTACTACTAGTATTACTACTACTGCTGCTACTCCTACTACTACTACTACTACTACTACTACTACTACTCCTACTACTCCTACTACTACTGCTACTACTACTACTACTACTACTACTACTACTACTACTACTACTACTAATAATAATAATAATAATAATAATAATAATAATAATAATAATAATAATAATAATAATAATAATTAGAAGAATCAAAAAAAAGAAGAAGAAGAAGCAAAAAAGGACAATTTTTTAGAAATAACAATGGTTATTTTTAAAACCACTCCACTGATCTATATCCGCACTTAATGCGGTACAAAAAGGTGTTTGAATGTTTAACAGCATAACATCGTCTCCATTTAGAGTGTTATGTATGCAGCTAATCATTTTTATATATTTATCGAATTGGATAAAATACTAACAAACATTGCACAGTAACTACACAATTTAAATTAAAGATTGTACTCATGTCTTCATCGAGCAAACAGATGTTTCGTGATGTTGATACGGAATCTATATAGTACGAATCAATGATAGCAAATATATTCATATCTTCCTGTAGTACATCTGACTTAAAAGCCATCCTCAATAGGTATGGAAATTATGTAACTACATCTCTGTCTAAAACAAATCACAGACACTTAAAGACTTAATTATCACAGTTCTATACGAAGACATTAACAGTTATAAGCATCCACCCGTATTGAACCTTTCTTCACATGTTTTATATCTGAATTCGATTTTCTTGATTCATAGTCCAAATGTGGAACTTCATGTCATCACTTGCACTCAACATCTAATGAACACTGTGAATTGTTTTCTTCGTTGTACTTTTCCAAATCTCTTCTCCAATTAAATAGTTTTCATAAATGTTACATTTGAATGGTTTAACGGTGTAATATGTTTATCATGGGCGTGTGACGGAATGCTAGAGTTTCTTAGCTCCCTTACGGTTATGGTCACCCTCGATACGGACAATTACTTTATACCATGATTTTAATAGTAACCTGAGCCAATATACTTCATTTTTCTGATTCAGCTCAAACTTAAAAAATGACCACGTCTGTTACCTTTACAGCATTATTTAATTATATAGTAAGGTAAGTTCTGCTAACAAATCCCTGGCGTGTATTATGGTAAAGAGAACAATCAATACTGCTCAAGTAACTCTAACGTAAAAACTAAAAAAAAAAAAACATTTGAAAAGAATTATCTACATGTATAAACAATGCAATTATAATAACCCAGATGAAACAATTTTGGACCATAACTTCAAGGATGTTACCGTTTTACTCAATATTATTTCCTGTTTCACATAAAACTGGGATTTAAAGACAAACGAAAGTATAATAATCTTATCCATGTTGTTTTCTCCCTACCAATGGCAGTCAATAGACCTATGAATGGACGCAAGACTGGTCAGTAATTTACTGGATTCTTCTAAACCCCATACTTGTCATCTTTTTAGTAAGGATATTACGGCCCTATTTCGAACTACTGTTGTTTTAATATAATTTATTAGGACGTTACTGTGTATCATATGACTAACAATTAGAACGAAGCAATGTCTCTGGCTCCTATCCTTGACATGTGGGAAATCATCTCAAATGTTTGATGAAAAAAATATATTATTTTTTTTTATGACTTTATAGTCATTAACTATGTAACAGTAAGTAGCAAAACCAACAAGTTTCATTTAACTTAATTTAATTATTTTTTGTAATAAATGAAACTGTCAAAAGAACTTAGAGTATAATGGATTGAATCCAAATTAGTCTTGATAAAGTTATATGAAAAGTCCAAACAAATGAAAAGTTCGTATACATTTCGAAACCGGAAAAGTACCGATTGGCCAAGAATCGTGACGTTGTCAAGATGGCGTCGCATGTAACTAACGTAGATCAATTTTTTCTAATATT
Organism: Potamilus streckersoni; assembly: GCA_016746295.1. Lineage (NCBI taxonomy): Eukaryota > Metazoa > Mollusca > Bivalvia > Unionida > Unionidae > Potamilus > Potamilus streckersoni. Next base: position 823,600 of record JAEAOA010002129.1, on the reverse strand, counting down.
CAGAAAATGCCATGCATTTGAGTACTTCGGCACCAATTGTTCCCATGCACACGGCAACACCTGAGGCTGGCACCTTAGCTCCAGGAAGTCAATCACATGAACAATCACCAGCTACGCCAGCATCACACACTACGACTATAAGTCATACTAGTTCCCAAAGTAAGTATGATACAACAGCGAATATATCTAAAACTGTGTACTCATTTTAAAAATACATTTCAATATTTACTATTTTCAGCAAATTAAAATGAACAAAACTTCACTAATATTATCTCGAATGAATAGACATTAAATTTTACATTTATACAAATTATAAGTTTCAAAATAAACAAACATTGGTTGGTAGAAATGATTAATGCTGTTTAATGCAGCATTCATAAAAAAAACAATAAACCCATTTATAAAATCAACTATGGTTTACAAAGTTAGAAAATCTTCAAATACATCTTTCTGTTTCTGCAGCTTTGCTTCTTACTACTACTATTGATTCTACTACTACTACTACTACTACTACTACTACTACTACTACTAATTCTACTACAACTACTACTAAATGTCACTAATAATTACAAAAACAATAATAATAATAATAATAATAATAATAATAATAATAATAATAATAATAATAATAATAATAATAATAATAATAATAATAATAATAATAATAATTTGGATAAAAGATTAATAAAAATAAAAATGATGATATTTTTCATCTGCAATACACTCAACCGACACATAATCCATAGCCGTACACCATGCGGTACAAAATCGACCTTAGATCCATACTCGTACACCATGCGGTACAAAATCGACCTTAGATCCATACTCGTACTTCATACGGTACAAAATCGACACCAGATCCATACTCGTACACCATGCGGTACAAAATCGCCGCATGATCCATATTCGAACATCATGCGGTATATAATCGACCCATGACTCGTACACGTAGATCAATCGGAAAACAATCGAATCATGATCTATACTCGTACACAATGCGGTACAAAATCGACCTTAGATCCATACTTGTACTTCATACGGTACAAAATCGATCTTTGCTCCATACTCGTACACCATGCGGTACAAAATCGACCCATGATCCATACTCATACACCATGCGGTACAAAATAGAACCATGATCCATACTCGTACACCATGCGGTACAAAATCGACTTATGATCCATACTCGTACATCATGCGGTTCAAAATCGACCCATGATCCATACTCGAACATCATGCGGTATATAATCGACCCATGACTCATACACGTAGATCAATCGCAAAAAAAATCGAACCATGACCTATACTCGTACGGCATGCGGTACAAAATCGACTCATGATCCATACTCGAACATCATGCGGTTCAAAATTGACCCATGATTCATACTCGTACATCATGCGGTCTATAATCGACCCATAACTCATACACGTAGATCATTTGGGGAAAAATAGAACCTTGATCTATACTCGTACAACATGCGGTACAAAATCGACCCATAATCCGTACTCGCATATGGTGCGGTGCAGAATCGAATTTGGATTGTTTAATAGAAAAATATCATATATAATGAAAGTCTTCGACATGCAAGAAATAAGTTTTACACCTTTTACAGTTTTGGTAGAATGCACATATACATTACAAATGAATCATACAAGATAAGATTGATATAGTGTAAAACCTAAAAGGAGCAAATAAGATTTGCTATACTTGACTAGAGGATATGCAGCCGGAACTGATAATGAAAGGAATGATCTCAAATTTAAGGGTTTTAGCCAACAGGACAAAATTAATCTGAGTTTTCCTATTATTATTTTGAATAAAAGTTCTATTTGTTTGCAAAGAAGGAGTTTTATATACAAGACATTTTATTGTTTTCTTAATTAACAATTTATAGAGGGCATTCAGTAATAGAAAGTATTTAATTTTTATTGATACGCAATATTTCTTCATAACAAATATTTTCATATCTTCATGTTTTACCTCTGATTGGCACGTTATCCACTCTAAGCGGATTACGTAACTCGATGAATTATATTTTCATTGACCTATAGAAATGCCATCTTTCCATTCATTTCTTTCCACCATAACGTGTTTCCTAAATATATCTTCACATATAAAACTATACACTCTTAGAAATTTGCTTTCATATTTTACGCCCTGACTACACCAAATATCATCCAATCCTTAATCAAGTCAAAATAGTTTCACATTACATACCATTCATAGTTTTCTCCACATCTTGTTTGTAAATTGTAACATTCTGTATAATCTATATATACCTTTACATCTTATAATTTGCATATTAATTTTTCCCATTTCATTAGACACCAAATCCATTTCGACAACTTTGATGTAAAAATATATTTTAAAAATGACAAAATGGACTTTTGCAATCTAATTGACATCATAAAACCCCCAATACTCAGTCCAGCAACTCACCTTATCCTGTCAGATAAGAATGATGTTGGATGGTTAAAAATAAGGAAAATAGTAAAGTCGATAAATCTCAACCTTAGCGAACGTCCATAGGACAAATAAAATCAGGGATAGCACCATTGTCTAGACTTGATCATTGCTAGTAGATTATCATAAATTCCTTTAATAATTCTTAACATTGTTTAAGTATCATTTTCTCTTACAAGCTTTTTGTACACGAGGCTTCTCAATGACCCTAACAAATTATTTATCAGGGTATATATAGATGCATAGACTCAACCATTTTATGTCCTTAAATATTTGGATTCGTGTAAATTATATAAACAAGACCATCAAATGTAGAATACGGCGTTATAAAACCGGCTTGCTCATCGAAAAGTTTTTATTTTCTTTCACTCATTCATTTATTATTTTATTAAAATTGATTTCAACTCATTGTTTATTCAGGTAGTAAAACTAACATTTATGTAATTGGCTGACTGATTTGCGTCACCAATCTTCAGAATTGCTACAATGATAGCACTTGACCGATAGTGTAGATAATATCCAAACTCGAATATTTTATTAAACTATACTTGTAATATGCAATTATTTTCATTTACATATTGATGCGATTCTATGCTTTTAAATGAATAAAAGAATAGAGTAAAAGAGAACAAGCTTTGTAAAATTTAACAAATGATTTATTTTCCTGGAATACAAAGTGAAACAAAGAAACAAAACTAAAGAGCATTGCCAATTAAATCTCAAAATAATTCGAGCATTACAGACACAAGTCCTAGTAATTTAAAGTTCTCATTAAAACTCAGTACAAGTCTCGAAGAAATCCAATACATTAAAGGCGATGACCTGTCTGTTATGGCTTATAACTTGTTGATGGTCATTTGTTGAATCACATTATTATAATTCCAGGATTGAATTGTGTTTAAATTCCAGTTAATGGCTATCCAAGAATGTGGTCAGAGCAATTTTATATTCCAGAGAAAATAATCAAATTAATTTCAATAATTTCAAGAAAGCAAATCCCGCTTTAAATACAAAAAAATAATGGACACAACCAGCAACTTGTGTCTGCTAAAACCTAAAGCAAAAATGACCAAGTCCTCGCATTAAAAAGATTATATCATTGATTTTAGACCCCAATAAGCATCTTAAAACAAGAAAAAATTACATAAAACAAGCCAATGATCTGGATGATGTACAATTCACTTAGGAAATTCCAAAATACAGGCCCTAATAAACAGTTACTTTTTTATTGATAATAATAATAATAATTAAAAATCCGTATAATGAGAGAATAATTTAGCTATGTATTGGTTGTCTGGGTCAAGCAGAAATTAACTCAATTTTAGACATGATCAAATCCGGCAAATAACGCTACAATATAACAGCATTAATACAATTTATAAATAACTAACAAATAGTTAAATTAAATATTCAGGCAATATAAAGAAATCACTGGATTAAACGTTTACTCCAAAATTAGTCATGTTACAGTTTACTCAGTGATAGGCGAATCTCTTCTTCAGTGATAACGTCTAGTTTATCCTGAACAATATAACGGTTTTATTTCCTGTAACAGCTCTAAAGATTTGGAAATATTTATATAACTGACAATTTTCATTCCAATTTGTAGACTTCATAATGTTGTGTGTAAGAGTAATCACGTTGCTTTGTGAGGCAGTAGAAATAAGTTCTCGTCTCTGATATTAAATGTTCTGACGCCATCCTTAATAGGTTCGTTAAAATTGTCATCGAGATAATCAACATACTCAAATTCAGTTACTGCTTCGTCTGTGTCATAAGTTTCTGAAAACTCGAAATAGTTTTCCAAATACATTTTTTCTCTAACTTTAGTAGGTTACATAAATTATTGTGTTGTTGTACCATTAGCTATTAAATTTTGTATAATCGGTTCGCCTTATAGTAATAAAGGTATTTTCGTTGTTGTTATCATCGCTCGTTGGGTTTCTTTTGTAGATGCGAATTCTGGCTGCAGCTGTTTGACTGCAGCTTTCGTCTTATGTTCGCCTTTTATTATTATCAGATAGTTTTTCTCCCACTGCATTTCCAGCAGCAGATGCAGCTCCAGTTGCAAAAGCTTAACCATCGTCAAGTGCAATTGGCGCAACATTATGAGCTAGTTCTGGAACATTTTCAACAATGTTAGTAAATATATTTCCGAAAAATCATCCTACTATTTTTCTTCTGTACATATTTTATGTTTCATTATATCTGAGGTTGTATAAATTTGCTGTCAAATCATTCAATATATATATATATATATATATATATATATATATATATATATATATATATATATATATATATATATATTGTTCTTGACATATGCAACACGTAGGTGCAGATAATAGGTGACAACTTCATTATTTTAATCCATCTGTCGTCCAGATTGATCTGTCAGTTGCATATTTACTTCTGCTTGTTGATTTTCGACTTGTACCGGATAACAAATAATATTACGAGAATTGATTTGCATGAGAGAACCAGGTGGAACTTCTGGCGAAAAACTGTATACAATTTGACCTTTGCTACCTTTAGCTGAATAAGAACCATATACAATCAAACAATTTCCTGATATTGTGTTAACTTTGGTTATATTTACTGGAAATTCACTCTCAAACATTGTGGTATTTTCGGAACGTTCAACAGTATAAATTATTTTAGAAAATCCTTCAAGTGGCGAGATAAGTTTTGGTGATGTAAAGTCGATTTTTTTTACCGGGTTTTAATGTTATTATAGCTCGTAAAGTATTATAATTTGGTGCCAGCTGAAACCTATCTGAAATATCTTTTTCTTCTACTACAGTTGTATTTATCATTTATTTTATCATTTTATTTAGATCAGTTATGTTGAACGCTCCATGTGGGATATTGCGTGTTATAGTTGTTATCAAACCTCGAGGATTATAAATAAGTCTAAACTCATCATTGATGCCGTTCTTAAAGTTCGCCAAGGCATTCCAACAAAGAGATGAAATTAATCCAATTTCGTAGTTTTTTACGATCTAGTTCTATTGTCGGATCATACTTTACTAAAACTTATGCACTACCTTTATCAGATTGGCTGGACTCCAGTAATAATATTGCTAATATTTATTATTATATTTTATACAGTTAAGCATAGTGCAAAATATCGTATTAGTCAGATGATAATAAATTTCTCCATCTCAAAGTATCAAGTATGTAGATGATTTCATTATCGATTTCATCACGAACATTTCCTGCTTCTTTTGATGATATCAATACCATTAATCTGATGATCATTTCAGTGACTGATGCGAATATTCTGACAACAGTTCCAGTTTTTTTCTCATCCATGTTGTTCTAAAACATTTTTTATCAAATAAAAAAACATTTCTTCTAAAATATTACCTTGTACCAAAAGGTTTTGTTCTACTAGCTTGTGTTGTTCCATCAAATACAGAAGCTTTTACACAATATCTCATTCTATCATAAAGTGGAAGCATATTCTCAGCTTCTGTAACCATGTTTAACACATTTTAGCAACAGATCCGTCTTATATTATTGCAATTCATTTATCGATGAATTTCTTATATTCTTCTTTGGTCAATTCACTTATTTTTTAAATGTCTTTTATATTTTCTTTCTCTAAAATTAATAATATTCATGATCGTTAATCTCATCATATGCTCATTTTATAAATCATTGTCTTTTCTTCCCAGCTTCCATAAACCTTACAGTACGCTCACCAACTCTGTTTTGCTCCTCTTTAATATCTTTTATTTCTCCTAATAAATTTGTTATATGTTTTATTCCTTGTGTTATTAACTCTGCTGCTAATCTTAGCTCAAATTCCAGCGGATTATTTATCAACCAATTTAATTCAGCTTGTCTCGCAGCAGGATCAGCTATATTTGCTACAAGTACCTCAGCTAATTTTATTTTTTCTTCTTCAGATCTAGCTTGCTGTTCTTTAGCTAATCCATTCAAACCTTTTTCCTGTGACTTTTTAGCTTCTTCTTCTGATAGTGGCTTATTTTCGGGTTGTTTACCAAGTAAAGCCTGATTAACTGGTTTGAAGACTGTAGCTACTGTTTCTGCTGCAGTAACTTCACACGTCGTGATTGTTGTACTAGCTGTTTACATTTTGCCTGAGAGTGCGCAAGGTTTTAGATCTTTGATATGTTTTCTGTACATTGCTTGTTTTTTCCATTAATTATATACTATTTTCTATAAAATGTTTATTGTAGATAGTTTTCAATACAAAATCGAAACATTTTACTCTTATCATTCGATAACTTATCAAACAAGAAAAAGTCGTATATATTTACCGTTTCTTGACGATATAGTTCAATATATTTATCTTTTGTTACGTCGCCGCATTGTTCGTTCGCGATATTTCTAACGTCAATATCGTCAAGTCCAGGACATTATATAAATCAACCAGTATTTCGCAAAATACATATGTCGACATTATAATATCTTTGAGCTAGATAAATATAATTACATTTCTTATTTGGCGACAGTGAAAAATACGATCTGTTTTATTCATTAGCGGAATATCGTTCTTTAGCGGAATATCATCAAAAACAATTACTTTGTGTTCGGATGAATCGAGTTAATTAATTGGATCAAGTTCTTCCGGTTGTTTGATAATAAAGAAATCTTCGCCAAATTCAAGATCGTCACGAAGTTTGTCATTAAATTAAAGTAGCTTGTACTTATCTTGTTGCGGATCAATTGTGCAAATATAAACTAGATCGTAGTTAAAATTATTTCCTGAAAGTAAATTCATTAGCAAATTTGTTTTTCCAGATCCAGTTCTACCAATAACAAGATAATAATAATCTGGAAGCTCATTGTTATGTTTATGTTTCACCAACCGCTCTTTATCAAAGTTTAATATCGACGATTTTGTCATTTGCTTTTTTGGTAAATAATTTTGTCAAGTAGTAAATAAATAGTGAGGGGTTTTTTTTACAAAATTTCGAACATTATTGGAGATTCATCGTCTACTCAGCAAGATACATTATTTAAATATGGAAATCTCGATTAGCTCAAAAGTGAAATCTCTAATGTATTAAATATCAAAAGTGTTGATCAAAATAAAATTGTTTTTTTTTCAAGATAAAGAAGGACGATTAAAAACGAGCAATATATAACTATCAGATGTATTTGTACAAATTCTCACCGCGGCTGTCAATAATTTAGCTACTTTTTCTGATCAAGTTAAGTACAAGATTTGGACAAGTCCATTAACGATTATGTTAAGAAAGCTGGCGATGTATTTAATGGTGACATAATAATGTCAGAAAAAAATACAAATCTTGGAAACCCAACCGCATTTGCAGATGCAGCAACGCAAAAATACGTCGACGATCAATGGTCCAAATACGTGTCAGTGCACAGTGATATCATGTTTGCATTTCTCAATGTGAACAATAATAGTATTAATAATCCCAGAAGACTAGAAACAGATTTTGATGCTGCAACTAAAAAATATGTCGACGATAAGGAAATTTCAATAACGACTTCGTCAACGACAATCAATATTGAGATTGCTGCATTTAATACTGATTATAATAATCACATAGTAACATTTCTAAATTTTCGTAGAAACATAAATAAAACCACAAATGATTTTTTTTTTAACTCCAATAACTGTTATTATTAATCTCGCGGACATCAACAGAAAACTTAACGATATTATTAGCGGCACTCCTAACGTTATTCAAAATACTGACCTTATTAAAATTCCTCACAAACAAATTAAAAATATTGTGCACACAGTAGCATCAGAAAAAGCAACATGGTCGCAGAAAAATAACACTCTTAAACATTCACCAGAGGTCACTGCTGTGTATAAATTGTCTTTATTTAGTAGTGCAAAGTTTTGGCATATTTACAACATTTCCATGGCGTTATTCGACCGATGATTTTTCTGGAACTGTCTATTGTGTTAAACAAAGATACCGAGGGAACGTTTATGCTGATAGAGGATAATAAAAAGTATACTGCGGCTACATAAAAAAATCTTTGGTGCGTCAAAAAAAATGTTACAAATACTATAACAAAATGCTTCGAGTAATATCATATTTACCGCTATTAATGGCAGGTTTAGTGTAATTTCAAATGGCGAATCATTAAATCCGATTTTGTTAATAATATCTGGTGCCGG
>JAEAOA010002129.1:735000-812500 GCA_016746295.1 Potamilus streckersoni | reverse complement strand
CCATGTTGATGGACAAAAACAATAGATTTATTACCTACGTCAACTGAATATATCAACTAACATTTATAGTAATAATACGAAAATGAGTTAACATATATTAAACATGTTAGACGTCTGTCTAGATAAAGAACTAGCATTTTCTTTTGCAAGTCATGGAGCAATACAATATGGAACTACTAGATTGGAAGGAATTCTAACGCATTCACGCAAAGATTTATAAGGGTTATAGAGATGGTATATTATATATAGCATCATTTCAAGACAAAGGGCAAAACTAACTGGTGTCAATTCAGACTCTGTTATGGTCAGCATCAGAATTTTACAAATATGCACTTTGGGTATTTAGCTAGGTGAAATAAAAACAAAGTTACAGGATAAAATTAGAAATAGCCAGAAATTAGTAAGAAATGGGAATCAGGAGATTTTACAGCCATTTCCACTTTAAATCACTTCCAATCAACTGTATGGAATTTCCCAAAGAAGGAGAACTAAACGTAGAAGTGTTAGGATATAAAAAGATTGGCAATTCTTACATTTGAAGAATTGGATCGACTTGTTCTAAGCGTAAAGAGGTGAATCGACTTTCGATAGTTACCACCAAAAGATATAAAACACTTAATATTATTTAGTTTTTAATTTATATAATCGTCTTTCTGTCTTATATGTACACATTGCGTACTATATCTTCTTTTCTCTTCTTTCCATTTCTTACTCCCTACTGGTTTATAAATTCTTTGTTCACTCTAAGTTATATGTATCCATTGCCTAAGATATTTTTTTTTTGCTGAAAAGATAAATTTTAGATTTTAAATTTTTTTAAAAATTTTTTTGATTTTTTTTCTTTCTAAGATTGTTGTGCGTTCATTCCACTTTTGCACTGTAGTGAAGGCAATGCTTTTCTAATGAATTAAGCATGCGGTTTAATGAAGTGTATACCCTGTCTCCAAAGTTTATTACATAATTTCGTTTAACGTGCTATGCGAATAATGTTGAGGCAAAATTTTGCTTTACATAGCATTTGTGTCTCTTTAAGACAGAGTGCAAGGAAACACATATTTTGTGTCTGATATAGTCTTTGGAAATGAAGTGTAAAATACTGCATCATGTATATATATATATATATATATATATATATATATATATATATATATATATATATATATATATATATATATTTTAAAATATACTGACACGGAACAATACCGACATATTCTAGGTGACTAAGCTTTTATGTCTCCTGTAAAAACGTTTTTTAAAACCATGCTAAAATGCTGTATGCATCACGGTCACATCAAACCTCAGTTTACAAATTTCAGAGAAAGTCTGAAACATTTGCCTCAAATTGCGATAATATGGCTAACTTAGTTGGGTCGTTTACGGGTGATGTTAACGTCCATAACACCAGTTGTTCTCATAGACTGACTTTGTTGAACTAACGTAATAGTATCCACTTGTGATCATGTATCTCAAAAGACTGGAAGAGTACTCTCTTTATGATTCGTTTGTTGCAATTTATTGGTTGACATTTTTATGAATATTCATGCTCAGAAACGGCCCTAGAGTAGGGAACCATTCAATTGGATCTATCAACACACCCCGCCCCCAGTTGATATCTCCTTTACTTTGACGCTCTAGGCAATCGCCTAGTTCGTCGTTATGGACGAGCCGCTTTATTTCATGTTGTCGTTATGGACAAACCGCCTCTCTTTATGTTGTTCTTGTATAATTTACTTTTGAAACATTTTATCTATAAAACATATGTTAATCGGTTGGCAAAGAAACTATAAAATGGTTAAATATGGTTACGTATTGTTTAATAGTAGAGTAATATCAAAATAACCTTTCACGTTACCTTAGTAATCTTGATTTCTTGTAGCTCAGACCACGGCAGAACAAACAACAGCTGTGATAACGAATGTCACCCAGGCGCAATCAAGTAAGCATTACATGGTAGTGATTTCTTTTCCGTTGGTGCGGTTGTGACTGTGGAGCACGATTATAAAATGAGATGGTTAGATGCATTTGCTATACCAATTGAAAAATCTGCCGGAAATAACGTTTCAATCTCCATATCTTTTTTTTTTTCGGTTAAATATTGCTTCTTATTCAGTAACTTGGTGTTACAAGGCTTTTGGATTTTGCAAACTGATCAGTCCAATATGCTCAAATAGTTTGATAATTGGCATACGAATGTCTAACGTAATGTTCATATATGGTTAATGTTTTTTCATCTAACTTAAAAATCACTTCTTTTAATATAAAACATCTTGCAGCTTGACCTTGTAATCCTTCAATGCCCGGTATCAAAAAGGTGCATCTTGGAGACTCGAAAGTCAGGTTTTCATTTATTTTAAATCACATATCCTAACACCAATCTAAAATTTAAAAACTGAAAGACGAAAAATCCCATTATAAAATCATAATATAATATTGATTTGCACATATGACTTTAAAAATTCCTATTTCTTATGATTTTTATCTAGTTTGAAATAGGATATTTGATCCACACGCACAAACACACACATACACACACACAAAGACACACACACACACACACACACACACATATATATATATATATATATATATATATATATATATATATATATATATATATATATATATATATATATATATATATATATATATATAAATAAAGAATACAAATCATAAGGCGAATAATAACCCTTTCAAACGCACTGGATCCACCAAGGGATCACATGAGTCAGGGATTGACTAAGATAGATGCAGTAAACTGACGACGAACAGTGCAAACAAGTAATTAACTAGCCTGAGCGCTTTCGACTCTGAATGAGTCTTTTTTTAAAGGCAAATACAAAAGATATACAAAACAAACAAATAAACACAAAACCGTTGTGTTTGTAAACCTTTACATTGCTGTCTCCACATGAGTTAAACATATAAATACAGGCTGGTTGTATATATATATATATATATATATATATATATATATATATATATATATATATATATATATATATATATATATATATATATATATATATATATATATATATATATATAATATATATAATTATAAATATAATATATATATATATATATATATATATATATATATATATATATATATATATATATATATATATATATATATATATATATATATATATATACTGGCAATTGCAACATAAGCATGCAGGTTCTTAATTTTTCAGCTATTAAATACGCTTGTTTGTGATTGTTTCATTTAAGACCTTTTTGATTATAGAAGATTTAAATTTTCAAAAGTCTGATCGAACGTAACAATAGAGTGCAAGGCTTCGTGGTTGCATTCGAGTTATGTGATTCAAAGTAATAGGAATACACGTCCTGTTGAACGAATAAGGGACATACAAGCCCAGTTGTGTCAACACAGGCCCTGTTTTCTAGAATATTCCTTTGATTAGATTGAGATTAGGTTCATTAAACATTTGAAAGAACAAGTAGGAGAATATTAATTGTGTAATATCGAGGATACTAACATTTCTAATTGTTTAGTATCCAGGACATTAAGTTCGCTAATTGCTCACATTTCACGTTATGTTTTAGTTTCATGTTTTGAGTGCACAGAGGAACAGAGGGAATGTGAATATACGTTCCAGCAAGTGACTTGTACGGCCCCGACTAATTATTGTATCAATGAACTGACTAACAACGCTGACGCCTCCAGAGTCATTATAAGAAGGTATTGATAATTCAAAAAATCTTCTTGTTCTCATACTACAGATGCACAATTTTCTTAATTGTTGCGTCTTGAAAATGAATTAAATTTCTCCTAGAGGAAACATACAAATCAAAGGCAGATCAAACTGCCTTTTCTGTTAAGAGGAATAAATTACGGAAATATTATTCATACGTTTATCAGACAAAAATCCTATTTAAGGTATATACTGCAACATCAGAGTCATCTTTTATCTCAACAAAGATCATCTACTCCGCAACTAAAATATGCATGTTGAAGCGCCTCTGCGTCATCTTCTAAACCTATACGTTTTTACAACCAACTAGTGAATATTCACGCACTTCATCAGTCTAAAATATCCGTATCATCTGCAATGAATTATTGTACTAAAAACAAACAATAACATGTGTAAGAACTAGTATTTTAATTATTTTGCTTTTATCCTCTCTTCACATTTAATATGATAACAATACAGATTGCGTTGTACATCATTATAACTAGAATTGTGATTAACCTCATCATTTATATGCAGCAGTAGTAGTAGCATTAGTAATAGTAGTAGTAGTAGTAGTAGTAGTAGTAGTAGTAGTAGTAGTAGTAGTAGTAGCAAAGGAAATATTCCTACCATAGTCGTGCTATCTCTATAATCGAAACCGACAGACAAATGAAAGGGACATCTTAAATCAATCATGTTTTTTATCCACCTAGATGTGGGACTTATGATGAATGTGTGACTGACTGGTGGGATACGTACTCAGACAATGAACGATGCAAGAATTTCAAGCAAGAGACCTCATATAATTTGAATTTCAATTGCAAATACTGCTGTGTAAAAGATGGTTGTAACAACAGAATTAATCCTCCTAAAGAGACGAATTTCGTAAAGAATTAAATCGGTTATAATTTCGCACCGAGGGTATGATGTTCTATCTGTTCTCAGAACGCATAGAGACCTGCAAATAAACTTTTAATCAATATTGTGGCGTTGATTTCTTTATTTATGAAAGGAGTTTAACGCAACTACAACACTCAAATTTTCAACTTTGCAGTTCCACCCCCCCCGATACTACATTTGTATCAAGCAAAAGTTCGGACTTTCATTTTGCAATTTTTTTCTGCCCATTTATACAGCTATGTCGTTTTTAAAAATATAAATATCCTGCTGTTAATTTTCAACCGTCAAGTTACATCAATGGAACATAATATCATAATTTGCTACCCAAACTTGAAAAGAAAATGTGTATATAGCAAATATAAAGAAAAAAGAGATAGGGATTATATTATATAAATAAAGAATACTTCAATATAACTCAATAGTGGTATCTCACCTTATTGTTAACGGAACAAGTTGTTTTGCTCATAAAATGATTATGTTTACGGCATGGTGTGGGAGAGGTTGATGTAGATATGCACTTTAAATTTATTGGTAGATTTCTATTTCAACAAAAAGTCGTATTGTTGAAGTTGATAAATAAGTACAAGTAATAATTTACAGGTAGAATACTTTAACACATATACAGTAGTGTTATAAATTACTGAATCATTGACTTACATAACAAGGTCGATACAAACATAGTGTTATAGTAGTAAAGGAAAGCAAGAGTTTTATTTCAAACCCGCCAAATTCACCCACCCCTCACCACTACCCCCTCAAGAATTTCAATTCAAAACCCTCTAAACCCCCTCAGTTCAACTAACAAGGAAGCCAGGTGTGTTAGTCATCATTGTGTCGTTAATAAGGTATTGTCTAGAGAGGTAGCCAGCCAGGTGTAATGCTCTTTCGTCCTACGAGTCAAGGTAACTGTTTTAGCCAATCATTGTACTGCGTGATACACCCGTGTAGATAAACAAACAATCATTCTTACGCAGGCTTTCCACCAGGTATGAAGATTGCGGAAATTAACGCACTTGTGATATTTTTTAAAGTTTTGGAATATATTCTATGATAGCGTTCAAGCAGACATTCACAGAGCAAGAAAGGTGAATGATATTATATTTTAAGTTTAGATAATAATTTACATTATTTAATACTTATAAGAGTTTCAATCTTTTAACGCAAGATATAAATTAACCCACCCCTCTGTCATTACAAGTACAAGTAAGCATGACAATTGCATGATTGCTAGAACAGTAATGCGCATGCGTGGAATGTTCCCGAACGACACTAAAGACAGCATATAAAAGGCAAGACGCGCTTTATAAACCAGTCTGGCATAGAAGTTTGAGCATGTAACATGCTCACGGGTGGAAATTAAACTACATTTGTGATATTTTTTAACGTGAAGCTAGGATTCTATTATAATCATTGTATGATAGCGTTCAAGCGATATTCACCTTGTGAAAAGGGTAAGTGATATCATATCTTAAGTTTAGATAATATTTTACATTATTTCATACTTGTTTTGATAATCTTTTTCATATTTGCTAACCCTCATTGGTAAAATATCTGTTAACATACTGTCAATAATACGGAACTCGGGTATTAAATTGTCCATATCATATTTTACTCCTCGTAGGTAAGATCGAATCTGATGTAGTAGTTTTTTGTAAGATATAAGGGATGTTTGACATCCATGCTTTTTATTAAAAGTCTTGGTTCAAGTTTTTTACATGCTGCTGTAAGGGAAACACCAACACGGGATATGATTAACAAAAACGGATTTAATGAACTGATCATTAACAACGGCAGATATGATATTACTCGAAGGATCTTGTTATAATATTTGTAACATTTTTTTACGCACCAAGGTTTTTCATGATAATATTTGTAGTATTGTAATAGTGCGTCCACATCCTGTCCTTGAATATCTTTTGAAATATGATTGAAATCAACTATACTTCTTTTCATTATAATATTTGTTTACATAGTCTTATGTTTGGTTAAGTAGTAGGTAATTATGATAATTCAGCTACAAATTCCAAACACCAATTATAACCGACTTCGACTGGAATTATATATGTACCAAGCAGTTCAAGTATAAATTCTTTTTCAAAACCTTTAAGTAATAGTATAGATACAGTTCCAGAAGAATAACGCAATGGAGATCTGGTAAATATTCTAACATTTTCAACGCCAATCACTGACAATCCATACACGCCAGTAACTTCTGCAGTGTGTTTGATAGAAATATTTTGCTCCTCGTTTGTACATGTATCAGATCCAGAAGCAACAGTATACACAATATTTCTTATCTGCTTGTGAGGAATTTTAATCATACTCGTTTTTTGAGCAATATCGGGAATTCCACTTATAATATCATTTTGTGTTAACATCATTGAGTTTTGTGTTAATATTAGCGAGTGTAATGTCAAAATTTGATATATATTCCAAAAAATGCATTTTAAGTGTGTTTATGTTTCTGCGAAAACTTAAAAACGTGTTCACGTGACCAAGAAATTAATTTTTGAGCGCTGTTATTTCATTACTGATTGGAACTTCCTTATCATCAACATATTTTTTTGTTACATTGTCTCCATCCTCAGTTGGGTTTCCAAGATATGTAATCTCGTTCAGGTTCATAACAATGTTCCCATTAAATGCATCACCAGCTTTTTTAACATAATCATTATCTGACCTACCAGAATCTTGTAACTTACGTAGATTGTTAAAAGTAACGATATTATTAGCAACCGCAGCAGGATTTCGTACAGGTACATCTGACAGTTTTACATTACTCATCTTTAGTTGTCCTTCTTTATCCTGGGAAACGACGACTTCATTTGGATCTACACTGGCAACATTTAGTAAATTATTGATTTCATTTTTGAGCTCATCAAGAGTTGCATACTTAGATAAGTCACCTTGATAACCTTCAGTTGATACATCTCCTGCTAGTGTTCCAAATTTTGTATAGTAACTCATTATTTACTGTCCTACATAAAATTATCAACATTATATATAAAATTATAACAACAATGGCAAAATCGTCGATATTAAACTTTGATACAGAGAGGCTGGTGAAGCATAAACATAAAAATGAACTTGCTGATTGTCATTATCTTATTGTTGGGCGAACTGGATCGGAAAAAACAAACTTGCTTTTGAACTTGCTTTTTGGTGATAATTTTAACTCGATAGAGTTTTATATTTACACAGTCAATCCACAGCAAGATAAGTACGAGTTATTAATCGAATATAATAACACGCTTTGTGATGATCTTAAGGCTGGTGAAGATTTTGTTATAATTAGGCAGCCAGAAGATCTTATTCCAGTTATTCAACTTGATGCAGATGAACATAAGATAGTAGGTTTTGACGATATTCCTCTAAATAACATAGAGATGAATAAAATAAGATCGTATTTCTCACTGTCGCGTAATAAACAGTGTAATTCTATTGATCTCGTTCAAGGTTTTTATAATGTTGACAGATTCATTCGGCGAAATGCTGGTTGTCTTATATTACTTCCAGGACTGGACAATGTTGACGTTAGAAATATTGCAAGCGAGCAATGCAGTGACGTGACAAAAGATAATTTTATTGAACTTTATCGTAATGTGACAAAGGATAAATACAACTTTTTCTTATTTGATAAACTTACACATGATCCAAATAAAATGTTTCGCTGTTGTGTTGACACTTACTTATAGTAAAACGTTGTTTAGTTTTATAAAATGTATAGCAATAATAATGGACAAACGAGCAAAATATAGAAAACATATAGATCGAAAAAAACTTGCTCAATCTCAGGCATCGTTCAAGCAAAAAGTACAGCAAGCACGGCGTAGACAAGTAACTGCTACAGAAGCAACGGCTACAATTTTCAAACCAGTTACTAAAGCACTACTTGGAAAACAACATGAAACTAAACCACTATCAGAAGAAGAACTTTAACAACTGCAAGAAAAAGGGTTGGCTGGAATTGTTAAAGAACAACAAGAATCAGCTACTGCAAAAATTGTTACTAGATCTGATGAGGAAAAAAGAAAACGAATTGAGGCACTTACAGCAAATATAGCTGATCCTGCTGCTAGATAATCTGAAACAGATAGGTTGATAAATAATCCGATGGAACTTGAGCTAAGATTAGCCGAGTTAACAATTAGCAATAAAAAAATTATAACAAATTTATCAGGAGACATAAAAGATATCAGAGAGGAGCAACAGAGAGTCGGAGATCTTACTGTAAAATTTATGGAAGTTGTAGATCAAAGACTTCATTTTATAAGAAGAGCAAAATAATACGATAACTGATAATGAGTATGATGATTTTTTTAAAGAGATAAAATATTAAAGATGTTGATAATATAGATAAGAGGAATGATGCAGAATATCAAGCATTAATCAATAAATTAGATGAAATAATAAGAGACGGAGATGCTGCTAAAATGAAATAATCACGGCTACAGAAATTGAGAATAGGCATCGACTTCATGATAGGATGAGATTTGGGGTCATTGCGTCCATGTTTAAAAGAACAGCAGAAAATAGTAGAGCAAAACCTTTTGGTAGGGGTGAGTTTTAAAAGAAAATTTAATACACTTGATAAGACTCGTGTGGAAAAAATAGAGAAGAAAAAACAGGAACTGGTGTAAAAATATTTACATCAACTGCTGAAATGATAGGTAGATTAATGTTATTAATATTATCAAAAGAAGCTGGGAATGATAGTGTTGAAATTGATAATGAAATCATTGACATACTTGATCATCTAAGATCGAGCGAATTACTAACATCTGTCGAATATGAAACTTTACACAGCGACTTAATTTTGTAAAATAATCTAATATAAAAAATGTCAACAACATTATTGCTAGACTCTAGTGAGTCTGCGAAAGATAGCGCAAATTTTTCAGTACATTATATTTCTCCTATACAACTAGATCCTGCAAAGCAATATGAGATTGGAATCATTTCATGTACTTGTTGGAATGCTATGCCTAACGTGAAAAATGATGTTAATGATGAAATTTAGTTTACTATGATTACAAGCAGCAGAGAGGCTGAACAAATTTGCCTGAGACATTATTTTTGAAAATTAAGGGTTCCTACGAAGGCTGAGAAAAAACGTTTTTGCCTTAAAAGTAAAACTTTCTTTAATTGACGAGATTTTTGCTCGATTTATTCACGATGTGGTCACTACAAGTATGTCCTTCAGCCTCTCTGCTGCAATGAATTAAACATCCATTATATATATTATCAATACTGAGCATTGGAGAACCACACTCAGCTAAATTAGCTCGAGAGCAACCAGAGGCTATTAAAAAATATCTACCTGTTCGTGATTCGGTTAAGCAACAACAACAATCGTGTCAAGAATTTCAGGTTGAATTTGATTAGGATACAAAACAATTATTTAAACCTATTACTGAGACCACTATAGGTGTTCAACCTGTGTTAGAAAAAACCGCTGAAGAAACTGAAAAATTAGCAAAATGAACTAATAAAACAAAAAAGATTCTCGAAAATCTTTCAGAAGAAATAGCTGCTGCAATGCCAGTCCTGGAAATACCTGAGGATGCAGACCAAGCAGACGAAGGTGCCGTAAAGCTTTGAACCAAAATCAGCAGTTGAATTGACCGATAAAATTGATGAAAATATTATTAGGTCAATTACGAAATTTGTAAAACTAGATCAATTAACTAAATTTGCTGTGGATAGTTTTGTTTGAAGAGGTGAATTAATGAAACCTGGACACGAAAAAGATATTAAAACCCGTAAAACAGTGGCAAAAAGTATTATATCGCATATACATGAATGTTAAACAAATTAGAGCTGATGATCCATCAGATCAGAATTATGATAAGGCAATTGATAATTTAATCAATTCAAGAAGAGAGGAGAGAAGATATATAAAAACAAAAAGAGCACAGAGATCAAGTGGCCAAGTGGTCTAAAGAGCTGTCCGTTACGGATCACTGCCATCTCACCTCTGTCTGCGTGGGTTCGAGTCTAGGATTCGGCGAATGTTGACATGTGAGAAAGCTTGCCAGTAGCTTCTCGTGGGTCGGTGGTTCTTTCCGGTGATTTCCTGGTTTCTTCCGTCACCATTATTACTGGCCGCCATGAATAGCCTATCATGTGCTGAAAATGGCGTTAAACCCAACAACAACATCATCTGAGCAATCATTTCGTGAACATTCAGAATTAATGCCATCACCACAAATCAGATTACTATCACCAAATAAACCAGTACCACGACTGCAACAACAAAAGCCACAACGACAACAAGAAGAAGCATCACAACAACCAAGAGAAGAGGAAGACGAAGTATTTCAAGACCCTCCTGGTACAACTGGAAGTGGTCTAGGAAGTAGTCTTATTCCTTGTCCCAATAATGTTCTTGCTGATATCGATTGACTAGACATTCTCATCGGATGAAAACGAGCTGGTAATAATTCTTTAGAAATCATTAATGAAGCAGCTGATATTTGCAAACGATTATTTAGTGGCGGCATTATGGATATTGATGTATATCGATCGCTCATTAATGAAATCGCCGATGATCATTATAGTGACTAAGTCACAGTAATTCGATACAATTAGTGATAAAGTCAATTAACAATAACAATAATCGTCCATGGTACTCAACGTGGACCTACCATGGTCAGGGTAATAAACTCTCGATTACCGGTATACAGAGCAACCTACGAAGATGGACTAGGCAATGTTGTTCAGGGTCTGTTTCGAAGAATGGCCCAAAAAGCAATACCGATTGCAAAGCAACTTGGAATGAAAGCTATTGATGTTTTTCGTGAAAAAGGTATAGACGCTGCTCGTAACCTTGCTAGCAAAGTATTATCAGCGATCAAAGATAGACTAACGCGATTAATACGCTGACCACAAACAACCCGATCTCAACCAGTGAAATTACCTACCACTGAAGTGATGTCCGCAAGTGTAAGTAAAATAATAAATCAAGCCGCTAATAAAAAAAAACTAGCGGAGTTAGTTGATGTCCCAATGTCTTAAAAGAAACAAAAATATAACAGCTAGTCTGATAGCAGTAAGTGGTCCTCGTGTTAGACGATGATGATAATAATAAAGATGTTCAAGCGCATTTCTGACTCCGCGTTTGACATGGATGCACCAGTTCTCAAAGATGAGTCTGTGCGCGATTATCAGTATTATTTTTATAACGCATGAATACCAAATCAGGGTGGACGATTCGAACTACAGGTTCAGGATACAAGTAGATATTTCTTACCCGTTGAAGGATTTAATGGAGTCGAAGGTGAAATATTGAAAGCTGATAATACTGATGATTTAGGCGATATTAGTGTTGGTTTTGTTAATAATGGTATTATGGCGTTGTTTGACAGCGCTAAGCATATGATCGACGGAAACAAATATTGATTCAATTCAGAAAGACGTCGACGTTGCCACGACGATACTTGGTCTTGCAAGATAAAGCGACGATTACTCAAGATCAGCTGATCCATCAATGATGTTTACAAAGGACACTTCTGACCATCCTAACTACGTACCATATGATATAAGACGACCACAAACAATGCTGACAACGCTGACGCTGATGTGCAGCCTATAATTCATGGTGCTAATGCAAATTTCAACTTAGGATTCTCATCACGTCGATCGATGTTGCAGGGTGGAAGCAGAAGATTTTCATGTGCGATTCCACTATCACATATCTTTGGATTCTGTAGAAATATCAGAAAAGTGATTTTTGGAGCCAAACATACGGTTGTGCTGGTACGAAAAGCAACCGACGATGACGAATTATGGCGACCTGCTGGTGATGCTGGTAAAGTAATTCTTAAAGGAAGATATGCCTGTGGATGTCCATAATGACTCCATCAATATCTAAAGATGCGTTGTTGTCTTTCATGAGTCAAGGTGGTAAATCAGCGTTATCATGGTTCACAACAACCACAGATAGTGTTCAAAGTACAATTAACGGCTTATTCACATGGCAAATAGCTTCTCAGCAAGGTGCTTCTGCACCAAGACACATATTTATTGCACTTCAAAATACTGCACGAGTAAATGAACAAATGCGTAGTATCATGATATTTAATAAACTCGGTGTTTCTGAGGTTTCATTAAGGATAAATGGACATCAAGAACCATCCGAGGATATTTTGTTTAGATTTCGAACAAAATCATGTAGAACGTGCGTATCATCGTCTTATGACATTCATGGGGCGTGATCTAAACGTTGATACTGGTTTACAAATATCGCAGCTAGATTTTATAACGCTGTATCCTATTTATTACTTTTCGCTGGAACATTTAGATCTAACTAGACAATCAGTAGATGATATACATTTTCGAGCTCGTGTTAATAGATATGCTGAAGCTATACCTAATTACAGAGCAATTGCAGTTATTCTTAGCGATAAACCAATGTTACTCGAGGTGTTGGTAGACGAATGAGAGTCATTGATGCTCCAGTAGAGAACATGTTATTAGATCGCTCATAATATTAATAATGTCATACCATCACGTTAGTTTGAGTCTAACTCCTGGTTAGATTAAAAAACTGCAATCATCGTCAAAAAATAATCGTGGGATAAAAATATCATTAAAGCGAGAACTCGCGGGTGGTCAAATAAGTTATCGCTGACCGAACGTCAATATAATCACTTTAATAAAGCCACGCGATTAAAGACCGGGATACGACTTTATCTTTCTGCAGAGGTTATCAAAGACATCGCTAAATCGGGTGGTATATTTCCACTTCTCACAGCTATACCAGCATTAATAGCCGTTGCAGCCCCAGCTGTTGCAAAAGCTGCTGCGTTGGGCGCTGTTGAAATCGCTGCTGGAATGGCGTTAAAGAAAGCAACAGGACAAGGAGTCAAAAAAAGGGAAAAGGTCTACGACTTCCGGGAACCCCGCCCTCGTGGTACGGAAAAGGTCTAAGACTTTCGGGAACCCCGCCCTCGTGGTACGGAAAGGTTTAAGACTAGGAACAGTTCGATGATAATTCCACTATCAAATTTTGATTTACTCAATGCAGCCCAGCGACTAAATATGAAAAATTCAGAGGAGTTTTTATGCGCGATCTATTACCAAAACAACCTAACAATACTGAAACTGGTATTATTAATCTTGATAAAAACTCTGGACCAGGCACGCATTGGGTAGCGTATGCAATTGATCCACGTGGAATTGTTTATTTTGATTCGTATGGTTTGGCGCCACCAAATGAACTCAATGATTTATTAAATATCACGAGTGTGGATCAAAATGAATTCGTCGCTTTTCAAGATAAACAAGGACGATTAAAAACGAGCAACATACAACTACCGGATGTACTTATACGAATTCCTACCTCGGTTACTAATAATATCGTTACTTTTGCTGATCAAGGTAAAATACAGGATTCCGCTAAGTCGGTTAACGACTATGTTCAGAAAACCGGCGACGTATTATCTGTGACATAATAATGTCAGGGAAAAAATTACTTATCTCGGAAATCCAACCTCGGATAAGGACGCAACAAAAAAATATGTCGACGATAGCAAAATCGATCAAGTGACAGCAATAACATCGATCAACAATGAATATCCACAATAAGAACTGATTTTACCAGTCACGTGATTTCGTTTCTAAGTTTTCGTAGAAACATAAACAGATCCATTAATCAATTTTTTGGAAGTCCACCAATCGTCGACATAAAACTCGTTGACATTAATACGAAACTAAATGATATTATTAGTGGAATTCCGGATATTATTCAGAAAACCAGCCTGATTAAAATTCATCACATACAGATCATCAACATCGTGTACGTCGTCGGATCAGGCTCAGCTATATGGACACAACGAAATAAAATCATCAAAGACACCGCGGAGGTCGCTCGTATATATAGGTTGTCTGTGTTTAGTGTTGTAGAATTTAACATATTTACCACATCTCCATTAGCTAATTAACTATCTAGAACCTTATATGTAATGTTGGATAAAGATTCTGAAGAAACGTTCACGTTGGAATCGTCGGATAGAACTTGGGCATCGGCTAATTACTGGA
This sequence comes from Potamilus streckersoni, assembly GCA_016746295.1. NCBI lineage: Eukaryota > Metazoa > Mollusca > Bivalvia > Unionida > Unionidae > Potamilus > Potamilus streckersoni. The sequence continues at coordinate 797,861 of JAEAOA010002129.1, read as the reverse complement.
GGTGTCTGAAATTTGTAACTAAAGCTCCCATTTTAATTACTTAATTAAATGACAACGTCATTAGGTATAATGAATCAAATGACAGAGTCACTCATTGACGTTTAACATCACAGATATAATCAGGCGTGTAAGTGTCAGACTGAACTAAAAATATCATTGACGAATACACGTTGAAAGCAAAAAAAATATCGCAGACGCATAGTTGTTATTGACATAGTCATTTACTCGGTTTCTGCTGTTGTTGTTGGAACCGAATTATTATTATCAACGTTAACTATGACTGCTACTGTGGTTTTAACGATTATCGTTTCTACGACAACAACATGTCCAGGTATTCTTAGTTTTATCGCTAAGAAAATATATACATGCGCGAGCGATAAATTACGCGAGTTCATTATGAAATTACACACAGCAACAGGCCGCCTATACTAAATTATGCTCGCATCTTTCCTTGTACCTCAGTGATGGTAAAATATCTGATGAGGAGTTCGTAACGATAATGAAAACCTACGATTAAGCATTCGTGATAGAAAACAACGCATTCTCTATGGACATTAGCGGAAAGATTGAGAAATAATTAATAAAGATATCAATAATATCAGAGTCCTTGTCATCGTCAAGGGAATTATTGCAACAGATCGTCACTAATACTACACCATCTAAAACTACTATGATATCGGTACGTTCAACCAATCCTGAACATAGCGTTAACTTTCCAACTGTAATTCCAGCAAGTGAAAATGTATTAGCCCAAATCAGCGATTATAATAGCTAGCCAAATATCAGGTCGAAACCATTCAGTGGTTTACCAGCAAATAATTCACTGGTATTTGCTAATAAGAATAAACCGGATGGAACACCTGATTGGCAAGTTGTTTGAATTTCAACGTGTAGTTATGAAATATAGGAGATTAATGACGAATTCCAACGCAGAATAAAATCAATCACAGGTAAAGAATTAAAGATAGCCTCGTAGATATCTATCAGAGTTCAATCAGATCAGTGTTAGGATGGCCTGAAGTCGCACCGGTTTGTAATGGAGTTTCAGAACCAACTAAAATTGAGTTTAAAACGAGTCAAAAAATATTCATTAAAATTCCAGAATATCGAAAAGAAAATCTATGGTATTCTATATTATTTGATTATGATTCAAATGACGAAAGATATTACTTTACCGATTTTGATGGTAAAAGGATCCCCAAGGTATTTAGATCAGCATTTGCTAGTATCATAGACCCCAAGACGCAACATACTAAAGATATTTTTGATGAAGAATTTTTAAAAATTTTTAAATGCTTTTAAGCCTGAATACGATACATCATTTAATGATTTAAGAAATTTACTTCATTATCACAGTATTATGAAAATAGTGTAAAGCAGCAAATAATCGAGTCAATAAAGCACTTCAATTGTATATTATTTGATTTGTACATTGCCAATCGAAGTATTATGAATGTTGCAACAACTACACTCAATAATCATTACAGATATCTAGAATCTAAAAAAAATATTTCTTAATCATTACAAAATAAAAGAAAAAGATTAATGAGCATTTATTAAACCAGATCTAAATAACGCTGAAATGAAGAAATCATTAAGTAATCTTATTGAAGAATGTTATCCGGCAGTAATTGAATCGTGGAGAAAATTAGCCCCACCACCGTCTATACCAAAACATAACAACAACCCGTTTGGTGCTGGCAGACACATTTCGCCAGGCATTGTAAACATAACAACAACAATCGCTGTCAATCTCGTTTGCGACGTTGTGGATGGAAGATTTCAAATAGATCTTTCAAAGTCTAGTCAGACATAGCAGGGATACATATTATACACATTTTCACCGCGCGATCCGACCGGGTGGTTGATTGTATTAGAACCTATAAACCCCATATACTTGCGTGTTCATAATCTGTTATTATCAGGAACACACTTCAAACTTACAGACCAAAATAATCACATCTTGGACACAAGAAATGAAATTATAAATATAAATCTGTACGTGAGATCGTATTGCGTCAAATGCGAAACAAAGAAGATAGCTTTGGTACTTGTCTATAGTAACTGATATATAAAGGGTTGATATTAAAGTATATCCACAAATGCATGGTTGGTCCGTAAGTATTCTTGTTAATAGTTAGTAGATTACTAAATATATATATTTTTTTACTAAGGCAGAATATGCATTAGTTTTCCCTAGGGTTTTGTTTTGCGATTACAACAGTTATTTTCCCCCTCGTTCCTTTCATTTTCACTTTCATTTTCACTAGTATTTACACAATGTTCCCATAACTGTCTTATACGAAAATTCATAAACTTTCTCTGTTCGTATTCATGAGATAATTCTAACTTGATTTTGTCAATAGCGTTTGAAAGAGGTACAAACAATTTTACCTGATTATCAGTGACTTTTGCCAGTGACGTTAACATTCCACTGTGCATATCCTTTAAAAATTTTTAATCTGACGAAAGCGTAAATCTGTTTTGATTTTTCAGTTGTTGTAACGAGTCAAAATCACATAGTATCTTATCAGTATTCTAAATGTCAACATTAATATCGTTATGTTGTAATTTTTTAATAGCAGAAACAATGGCATTTATATTTTCAGTATTCATTATATAATAAATATATATATAAAAATTAGCAAAATATGTAGCGCGAACTGACACTCGATCTACCGTTCCTAGTTGATCATATTAACCTAATGAGGTTTTGTTCAGACATTTACCCCCTCAGAGAACCCCTAAGTATCCGAATCCGAAACTTTAGAGACTCAGAGGGTTTTGTCTGCGCATGTGCACATGTACCTCTACATGTTCCTAGGACATTCGAAACCGAAACTCTAGGAACTAGAGGAGGGTTGTTTATACACGTTGTAGGTCTTATTTTAGTGACCAATCAGATATGCCTTGCAAGTGTTCCTAAATATCCGTTATCGAAACTTTAGAAACTCAAGGGCTATTTGGTCTTCGTGACCGAACCAAATTAGATTTTGGTTTTACTATTGTATCTTTAGGAACGGTACCCTGTGTGGGTATACCCTATAGTAGGTCACAAGGTTACGATCTCGCATCAGTTCCCGCTACATATTTTTGGACAGCACAAGACGGCACAAACACATAACATATAATGATGATGATGATGATGATGATGATGATGATGATGATAATAATAATATAAATAAATGCTATCTTCACATTTGCGTATCCACCCCCAATATCAAATCCGCGGGTGATCGATGAAAATGTCAATCCACCACTAAGTAACGTAGTGGATAGTTATACGCACATGAAGATAGGGGGCATAGCCCCAATAAATTATATTTTTGGCATAATATCGCCTTTCCGTAGACATTGTCATTCACAAGATTCGATCCCTGATCGTCTAGATCATAGATTTCGCACGTACCTGTTCGAGCTATTGCACACTTAAGTGTTTAAGAAAAATTAGTTAATATATAATTACCTAGACCAGAGTAGTCCTAAAAGTAACAACAACCACAGTTTCTGGTATTTGTTCAAAGTTTCCAGAAAATATATATGATTCTTTATAATAACGAATAAAATTAAATTCGCCAGTATATATAGCTGTTTAATTTAGTCAAGCGGATGTAATATAGCTTTACACATGCGCAGTTGGCCACAAGCTTTACTTAGTACAAACCTGCTACCGTTTAATAATACATTTTATTGCAGTCCACTTATCTAAGTCCACGTAGTATAGGAGTGCAAACAAACAGACACATACAGAGACAATCATTGTGTGATGGATTTTCTGCATTAACTCAATGCTTTCTATTGCTTTTATTCTCTCTCTCTCTCTGTCTGTATTATTTAGTGTATATGTATTATAAATACACAAACAGGGAGATATTTATATCTGTTTTTTTTTTGTTTTCAAAATTCATTAATTTAACGGTGGAAGCCAGCAGTATATTAGCGTACTACGATAAATCGATATAACGGATCTAATTATACAGCGCAGCTTAGAGCAGCCAAAAACAATTGACTATGCACTTCTGAATTGTGCGCGTGGAATTTATGTAAAAACAAAGCATGCAGTACGCGGAATTTATATAAACAATAGGTAAAGTATAATTTTATCAGTAGGGAATGAGTTGCCCAATTAGCATTGAAAAGACCACTGGTAGATTTGTAAAACGTTACTATGTTATCAATCATTAGTATATGGTGATTCTCCATCAATAAATTATGATATATTTAATTATACGTGTGCAAGCAAAGCTTTTCGTTGAGTTTACTATTTTTTTGAGTGAAATCCCCAGGGGTGTTAACGGGAATTAGCATTAGGTTTTAAATTTGTTTGTAAATTACAGGTTCGTTCCAGTTCTTTTGTTCGCATTGTGTAGATTTTTATGAGCGAATTACGATAAAAAAAACGGAAAAAACTAGTATTTGGTCAACAAATTTAAAACTTAATGTTAATTCCCGTTAACAGTCCTGGGGATTTCGCACAGCTAAAACTAGTAAACGCAACAAAAAACAATGATGAAATCGACAAAAATGCCTGAAAAATAGCGTAGAAAACAATAAATTGTGATAAAAATAGAACAAAATCAAAACTTTATAAAAAAATAATTAAATCTGATTAAGTAGAGAGTGTATCATGATATAGAATATAGTTTATATGTCTTTGTGGAGTACAATCTTATATTTCTGAATAAACTAAATAATAACAACAACTACAATAACTAAAAAGTTTTATGCTTGTCCAAGTCTCGCTTAATTATAGAAAAACCTGAACATAATATTTTGCTCAAATTTAAAGGAATAAGCAGACTTTGTAACCCCTTAGGCAAATGATTTAATTGAAAGTGGTACAATGCTAAAGTATTTCCTAGCGGAATAAATTGACTTGAACATAATTTCTTCTCCAGATTCTTTATTCACAGATTTAATAGCTTTTGCAAATCGTGCACCCCCAGTTTTTCCAAACCTACAGTTTTCACTTTGCGTGATAAAACTTAAATTTTTAAGTGAGTTGTCAACTTTACCGTTGTTTATGTGGAGGACCACATGCGGTCTTTGATCGGTCCCAAAAAACATTCGATCACAAATCTGTGTGATAAATAATTTTTATTTTCTTTTGTGTTAAACGCAAGATAACCAGCATTGGTAACACTATCTACAGGTTTTTTCAATCTGCAATTCCTGATCATGCCATTACGATTCGATTCATAATTGTTTATGATTGGATGAGGCACAAAATCATATTGCTCCATTTATATAGTATATACTATTTGTTTAAATCATTGTTTTGAAAATCTAGCTAGATAATCTTCTTCGCGTTTTATAACAGATTCAGAATTATATTTTTTATCGTAATATCTATTCAACTCCCTGTATCTTTTACCACCACATTGCGCACAAACGTATGTCTTTCCTCGCACACCAACACTAACCGTATACACGGTTTAGGTCCTAGACTCCCATTTCTAACGCATTGCATGTGATAACAACTGAAGTCGTTCACGCAATTTTTGTTACACGGAGACGTGTAACCAATTTTAAGCCAGCGGTAATTGTGATTTGGTTGAATCACATATAAATGATTAATACTTCAATTTAGATACATAATTGCCTTAATCATAATATGCAGGAATTATCCACAATTGAGCCTGATGCATCTAGATTTGGTCTTGACAGACTACACAAATTTAGCTTCTCGATGCAAGATTTAGCTTTAACAAATGGGGATATAACTCAACGCATTAGTGAAGTCAAGAAGGAGATCCGCCACGATGGTGCAGTTCCTGTGTCGTCCACATTCAGGATTGGAAATAATATCTATGTTATGAATGACAAACGAGATAGAGAGATCATTGACTATCTCGAGGTTCAGAAATATATTATTTTAGTAAACTTTATTGTAAATATAGAGTATGATATTTGGATCCTCGAGATAAGCGCGAATCCATCCAAAAGTCAGGGAATAATATTATCCTCGGTGCAAATTCCAAACCAGGAATACTGACTGGAATAGACAAGCCGTATTATGAGCGATTTATAAAGTAACTTCTGTTGCGTACGCGCTCTATCCATTACATGATAAACCTGACGTAAAGGATCTCAAGAAAATGAAACTGTCATCCTTGACTAGAATAAACTGTGTGGCTCAGCGAGTTATAGAACACTTCACAAACGCGATACGGGGAAACGTTTTAACAGATTTAAGGCGTAAAAAATAAATATGTGGGCTGGAATAGTTAAAAACACTGGAGCGTCTATCAGCGACGTTGCTGCGCTAGAAAAGTTATTAAGATTTCCAATGACAGTGAAGACATTGACAGGAGAGATTTTGCACATAACATAATATAAATCTAGAGGAGCTCCTACAAATATATTGTTCATAACGCATATGCATGGACTGATGCTGTAAATGTATTTCAATGAGAAGGAATGGTTAAATTTTGCCAAGATAATGTATTCGATGCCATAGCTGATATTAGCATACGTGACCCTGTTTCTGGATGGTTGTTTCAGAGTTCTGAATGTGATTATTATGATCAGTTTGTACGGTCTAACGGTGATATGTATCGTACACAATCTCTTTATAAAGAAATGGAAAACCTTGCGCTGAAATATACTTCTGACGATGTCAAAGTTAAACAATTACTAAGTTATTATTTTACCGTACCATCGGTTGCTGCTCATTTCGCTCAGGAGAAAAATTCGTGGAAACCGACACGATTAGAATTTCTTGAAGATGTCGTGAGAAGTTGTGTAGAATACGGACACGGTGGATTGTGGAATACAACATATAATTACAAAGACGTTATCTCAGTTGATATGGTAGCGTGTTATCCTGGGAGTTTTCTTGGATATGGAGAGTGCTCTGAATTCTTTAATAAATTTGGACATCCTACACAAGACATGACCAGAGTTGCGATAAATGGACCCTTATCATATATTGATTTAACAGGATTTGCTCATGTAGAATCATTCGTGCTTAGAGAAGGTCTCCATATGAATGTTTATGCGTGGTTCGGAAAACACTTCAGACAAATGTTGGGCTCCAATAGTTCTACTAAGATATATGATCGATGTTGGAATTTTAGTATCGTTGAAAGTATCTGAAGCTATTATATCATATTGCGTTTAAAAGCAAGTTTGGCTGCCAGAACCTGCTAAACACGATGAGAAATTTGCAAAAGATCTCAGCAAGAAAATAATCGGTAAGTTTACACAAGGAGGATCACATGATCATAAACGAACTTGAACAATATTGATCATGGAAGACGCTGAACTATATATCATAATTGCTGATACGATGGAGAAAAACACATTTATAAGTCGATGTAATGCTTATTGATCAGACAAAACAAAACTAGGTACCATTGTGAGCTATACTGATGGCGAGTCATCGCTGGTTACTCATCTAAGTTCTTCGATGCTAGCTTATGTTTCGATAAATCAATTATCGATGATAAACAGATTTCCTCGTTACGCTGTTAGAGTCGCGACAGATTCATTTTATGCACACAAAAAATATAAAGACTCATTAAATCTCGGTAATGGTAAATGGGGAACGTGGAGGATAAAACAAGAAAATATACTTAGTTATTGTGAATCTGCCAATAGAAATTGAGGAAACATATTACAGAAATAATCAAGTATCAAAATCTTCTATGCGATCCGTGTATGATCCTGTATCTAGACATGAGACCGTTTATCTTATTGGGTGATGAGGTTCAGGTAAAACAACACGCGCGATTAACTTATTCATGGGTTTGATATGGTTGTCTTAACACCAAAGCACAAACTCAACAGAGAAATAAAGCAACGAGATTTGAAGTCGTGTACATATCATAGTTTCCTCAGATGGTGAGGAGATACATGGACCCCATCAGGAATGGGTGAAAAATATATACCTAAAATTATCATATGGGACGTGATATGCACGGTGTCTCTAAAAGTGTTACAAATATTTCTAGATTGGTTGTTACTAAATAATACTGCTGTGATTATGTGTGGCGATCATGTTCAACCACCACCCTTTGTTGGGCAGTCTCCACATGAGTGACTAAAGAACAATGTAGATTATTATGAAGAAATATTTGATGATCATAGAGCCGTTGATGAGTCGCTGAAAGAATTTAAAAGATTAATACGACTGCAACCTGATAAAATACAATATGAAATAATGCGTGAAATAATTCCAGAAACATCCATGAATGATTTTTGGACCCTATGGAAAACTGCTGATTTGATAGTTGCCAGTAGAAAAATAGTTCGTGACGAACAACAAAAGAAATTGTATGCGTTACACAAGAAAAAAAATCCCAAAGTTACCTGTACCGTTGTGTTATCGCACTGCAGATACTGGACAACAACTTCTTGATGTTAAGATTCCTAGTGCAGACACGGAAAGTGTCCGAATACAAAATCTTGTGTTAAATGATATTGTCCTTGTCGCTGTTGATGTTGTCGAGAGCGCGTGAAACATGGATAAATCGCCATGGACGTTATGGTACGAAATAACGATTCATTCGTCACAGGGATTAACTATCACTGATACTAAAGTTTGGATAGTTGATGATCGTATTGAGTGGTCACATTTAGTTTATCTCGCAGTATCTCGAGTTAGAAGACTATCACAACAAAAACCGGTTATCATGGATTGCGTAATAACAGAAAAAATCACTTTAATGTCGATATCGATAAAAATTAGTCAGTTATAAGCAGTGTGACAAAAAAATAATCGCGAGTTTGATATAGATGTTGATATTATTATGATGTTAAAACAACGACAAAATAATCATTGCGCAAATTGCAACGCAATAATGTTGTGGCAGTATTCAAGCAATAACCCAAGACAATTTACCGTTGATAGAATTAATAGTAGTCTAGGTCACACGCGTGAAAATGTGATGCTGACCTGTCTAGAGTGTAATCGACGTCGAGGATCTGTGAGTTTATAAAAGTGTACTCGGGGGTAATTGCGTATCCTCAGGAATTATTTGTAATTGTTCACGTATAAAAACACGTTGAGGAGCAGTTGAATCTAATCTGTAGATTGCAGGTCTACCTATGGACTTTACCACGCTGGATATTTTGTGTGTGATGACACTACAAATAGGACCAGTTGCCCTTTTTCTGCTTCCATTGAGTTCTCCAGGTTCGTATAAATATATAACCGTAACCTTGCTTAGTACTGGTTGAGAAATAGATTTACAGTTTATCGGTATATATATTTTTTGTGATCGCATCAGACGGTTTCATAGAATTTGCAGGAGTAACTTCCATATTCAGGGCAGGTATCACATTCGGTAACCTCGCAACCCATTCACGAGATCTATCATTTGTCTTAAAGTCAGCAGATATTTCCTTTGCATATTGATAACCGAATAACCGCTCTGCAAGTGTTCGATTAAATAGTTCAACGATTGCCTGATCACGATGAATCTCCGTGTGTCCTTGTCTGATCTTAACGTTGTACTTGTTCATCAACGATGATGGTGTACCAAGAAATTCTTTGCCAGGATCAACCTGTAGTAGTTTTGGCCATTGCAATGGTCCTCGCTGATAAATTTGTTTAAACACAGATGCAACTTCAGATGCTGTCTTTGTTGATAGCGGCTCCGCTTCTTTATATCTGCTCGCGACGTCAACGACGGTTAAAGCGTATATGTATGTGTTGACGTCTACCTGCTTTAATGGTATCGTGTGGTAAAAACAAGATATCCGCTTGATGAACTTCATTAGGAACGTTGACAACGAAATGTGCGTATTGCATTTTTTAGGTTGATTTTGAAAGATTTGCCATATTGCCTGTCGTGCTACACACGTTTCAACAGCATCACGTGAAACTTTTCCTGAAGCGGCAAGTTTGTTAATCGCTGCCTTTCCTCGCCAATATCCTCTCGGGAAATAATTAATAGATTCAATTATAATAATCAGTTGATTAGTTACCAGCTCCTATCATTCCCTTACCTTTCATGGCAGATTTTATCAGAAAACTAGCTAGAGATTCTCTGACAGATTTATTAGGTATAGAGTTTAATGCGTGAATCAATTTCACATCTGCGAGATGCCGTTGTTTCAAATCAGGATTTTTATACGATACATCATGAGTGTGACAGGCTCGATCGATTTTATTTACTGGATACTCTCCAGGTTTTGGTCGATCTTGGTTATCGAGTCTGATATCGATACGAGTTCCAGTACCACAATAATTATATCTATTAAGGTGTTTCTCATCAGGATATTTTGCCCATGGAGTTCCTGGCTATTTCCCTAATGAAGCGGCTATATCACCACCACGCACTATTTGCGACGTGGAAACAAATTTATGTTTTGTACCACATATTACATACGTCGCTGTGAGTGCGCGTCTCTTATTTTTTGTTGTTATCTTTGTCAATCCAACTGTGGGGGGTAGTTTCTCTACATCGAACACAATATAAACTCATATTATTATCATATGGATATAATTGATTTTTCTGCAACACGAAAACAAGAGCCAGTAAGGCACCATCCAGAGTTACCAAATTCTATCAGAATGATTATAATAAGTCCTTCTGGATCCTGTAAGACGCAATAAATGCTTAATCTGATAATGCGATGGCTCAAGTGGAATAAGTTGTATTTAGTAGCGCCATCTGTAGGTGATCAACAATGCTACGATGTACATAAAGATTTTAATCAAAATGAGAAATTACTGGACAAGAATGATATCATTGATTTTATTACCGATATTGATGAAGCTCCATCCGTAGATGACTTAGATGGATTCATCAATAACCTCGTAGTGTACGATGATGTAATGCTGGACAAACAATCCAATCCAGCTAGAATATTTTCTCGAGGAAGACATAAAAATACTTCAGTGATTTATGTTACTCAGAGATATATTCAGATACCTAAGGTGATCAGAGATAACTGTAAAATTTTGGTTGTGTTTAATGGCGTAGATAATTTTACTGTGCAAATTTATTTATTATACCTGGTGTTCAGGGTACATGAATATGATTAAATATAAAAATTTATTTTCTAAAGCACAGACTGTTTCTTTTGGATTTATAACGATAAATTTACATGATCCTAGATCAAGGTATCGTGTAGGTTTAAATAAAATCTTTGGTGAATTCAAAGCAGCAGAGAGGCTGAAGGACAGACTTGTAGTGACCAAATCGTGAATAAATCGAGCAAAAAGTCTGGTCAATTAAAGAAAATTTTACTATTAAGGCAAAAACGTTTTTTCTCAGCCTTCGTAGGAACCCTTAGTTTTTAAAAATAATGTCTAAGTCAAATTTGTCTGTTCAGCCTCTCTGCTTCTTTACAGTATCTTCAATATCTACAACAAAAAATATAAATATTCCACAAGGAGCTTATAATATTACTGATCTAAACAGGGCAATCAAAGAGCTGATACAAAAGCTGGCGGTGTGGGTGATAATTTTGAATTGGCAGCGAATTTTAACACATTGCGAGCTAGGATAACTTTGAAAAATATATTAATCGGTCTTGAACCAAGAGAAAGATTTATTGCACAAACTGTTACGATTTACTGAAAAAAGTTACACTGCACTTGATCAGGCTATTACGTATGACAGTGAACTGCCAGTAAATATAACAGAAGTAAATACAATATTAGTAAATTGCTCTATTGCTTCTGGCTCTTATACAACAAAAGACAGCAAAGGTCAAACGATTTACAGTGTCTCACCAGAAGTTCCGCCAGGTCCTCTCTTGCAAATAACTCCACGACATATTATCTATTATCCTTTAAATGTTGTAAATCAAATATCAAGTATACTAATGCAGTTGACAGATCAATCAGGAAAACAGTTGCATGTCAATAATGAAGTTGTAACGTATTATTTACATCTACGCGAGCAACATATAACAATAAAAAATTATATAACATCAGATATGATCAAACAAAGAAACAAAATTATCGAAGAAAAAAAAGAGGAGGATTTTATGGAAATATATTTACTAAAGTTTTTAGAAATGTTCCAGGTATAGCGTGTAAAGTTGCACCAATTGCTATTGACGCTGGTAAAGCTTTTGCAACAGGGGCTGCATCTGCCGCTGAGAATGCGGTGGGACAAAAAGTAGCTGACAAAATAAAAGGAGATCCACCGACTGCATCTGAAACAAAACAAGCTATCTCAGAAATCGCTTCAAAAGAAACTCAACGAGCTATGATAACTACAACAAAAAAATCTATTATCACCTAAGGGCGAGCAGATCATACAAAAATTTATATCTAAAGTAACAGTGCCGCAATAAGATTTTATAAAATCTAATAAGTAAAATCTCTGTTAAAAAATATCTCGAGTTAACAGAAACTCATGACATCGACAACGGAGTGACAGAATTTGAGTATGTTGAGTATCTCGATGAGAATTCTATCGAACCAAATAAAACTGGTATCAGAACTTTTAATACCAGAGACGAAGATGTATTTCTACTGCCACATAAGGCTATGTTAGAAGTTCGCGGTCAGATTATGACAGTAGCCAATCCACCAGCTGCAATTGCAGTTGGAGCAGAAGTAGCTCTTATAAATAACGTTGTTTGGTGTTTATTCAAAAGTGCTAGATATCAACTGGCCAATCAAGCTATAGATGATATTTCAGGTCATCTACAAGTTGCAAGTACAATTTTAAATATTATTTCGTTTTCAGATGATTACTCGAGATTAACTGCAACCAACATGATGTGGTTTAAAGATACTGGACGGGGTATATCTGAATCAACTGAATTTTTAAAGAGAGGTGTTATGGTGCACGGAGCTGATGCTGCTGCAGATCTTGTAATTGTGAGAAATTTTCTAATTGGTAATGCAGACGCGCTAGGTATAGCTGAATTAACTGAATTTTTGAAGAGAGATGCTATAGTACATGGAGCTGATGCTCACGCAAATGCTGTAATTGTGAGAAATTTTCTCATTGCTAATGCTGCTGCTCTAGATATTGCAGCACCAGGTGCAGCTGCTAATGCAGACGCTACAAGAGTTTCTCTTACGGCAGCTCTTAATAATCTTAATATAACACCACCAGATGCAGATGCAAACGGTACTGCAATGTTAAATTTGCTTCTTAACCCACTTGGCGTAAAAAATCCACGTTATAACGAAGGTTTTGCTAGGCGAAGAGAACGTACAATACGTCAAATTACTGTGATGCTTCCACTAAGTATGATTTTCCGCTTTTGTCGCGAATATGATAAAGTATTTCGCGGAGTAGAACATACTCTTATTTTAGATCGAGCAGAACAAAACGATTGCTTGTTTAGTTCTGGAGGGGCTGATGTACAGTTTATCATAAACAAACTTGCTCTGTGGATGCTACTCTTATAACACCGTCGATCACTAAAATATCAGAACTAAATAGCACAATTGATAAGCATACAAACAGAATCTATTTTAAGCAGCATAAAATATATCAGACAGCGGTTCTAAATTCTAGTGACTACACGTGGCGGGTCACAACAACATCAAGCGAACAACTGCCGAGACAATTATTTGTCGTATTTCAACAAAACGTCAGAAGAGGCAACCAACAACAAAATAATGCAATATTTGACCACGCTGATATCAGACGAATATACACTAGACTAAATTCAAAGCAATGTCCAGAGCGAGCTATAGAGTGCAATTTTGCTAATGATGCTAATAAAAATGTTACTCCACCGTACATGTATCTGCTTGACGCAATGCAAAAATATCAAGATGTTGAAGATGGATCTCAGATATCAGCAGAGGAATTTCGTACACTTTATCCTATATATCATTTTGATGTTAGTAAACATAGCGAGCGAGCTGTACAGCTCTAGACAATACAGCTGATATTTAAATTACCTGGACACACGGAGCGGTTCCAGTAGCGCCGTTATACGTATACGCATTAGAGATCAGTGATAGATTTATCACGGTAGATTCATTTGGAGGTAAAATAAGAGTTCAAGTTTAATCTAAAGTTATATATAAAATGGCAAAATATATTATAAAAGAAGTATATTTGTCCGATGGCCAAGTCAAAAAATTAGTAGCTGCTCTTGCAAAGCTATCATTAAAAATCAATCCCAATATTTCTGATGGTGTTTTAACAAAATTAATGCTAACAAAAAATCAAGTAAAGAAGTTTGGTCGTAAAATTTTTTTTTTTAAATTTGAGTGCTGCACAAATGACAGCGATGGCAAACGACATTGTCGTTAAAGGTGGTTTTCTTGGTCCGGCATTATCAGTATTAGCTGCAAAAGTTTTACCGGTCTTAGGCTCATTATGACTAGCAACAATGACGGGAGCAATGTCTGGTGCAACAAAAAGAGCAGTTGCGGGTAATGGTATCATTCCTGGAAGTGGAATAAAAAAAAATTGTGAAGTCAATAGAATAAATTTTATGTAATTGATATATTATAATGCCACAACGGATAAAGAAAACAACAAAACCGCCAACAACAAAATCACCTAAAAAAGAAAACAACAAAACCGTCAACAACAAAACGGCCAACAAAAAATCCTCCAAAACAAAAGAAAACAAGAAAATGCAACTGCAAATGCAATCAAACAAACCAAGGAGGAATTATTCTGTTCGCTCCACTTTTGGCGGGACTAGCGGGAAGTCTGCTGCCAAATCTTTTAGGAATCGGACGTGGTCTAACATTACCAGGAACACGACCACCCCGCTAAGTAATTTTGATATAATTGATAAGTTAAAAGCAGTTTCTGAATTTCACGGAGTTTATTCTAAAGATGAACTCGCAGCAATAAAAACGCCGTCAGCTACAAGTTCGTGTGTTATAAATATACAAGATTTCAATGACGGATCCGGTACACATTGGGTAACAGTTTATAATAATAATTATTTTGACTCGTTTGAACTTCCTCCAAGCGATGTAATAAAAAGGTATATAAACAAAAAATCATAAAAAGTATATTATTCCTCAAATCAATTCCAACCTGTTGGAACGTCTGCTTGCGGATAGTATTGTATAATGTTTATCCGATAGATGTCCCAGAGCAATCTTAATATTTTACAGTTTCTTTTACAGTTTGACGGGCAGCCTTCTCACGCTAAAGATGAGATTGCAATTAATTTTATCTAAACTCCTTGATATAATAATGTCAACATATCGTCTCAAGTGTAGAAACGAAACTGAAAATATTAATGAAACAACAGAAAAAAAAAACAAAAAAACAACAGGATGATTTAAAAAAGTATTTATGCAATCTGCGGAAAAAGAAAAAATAAGTTTTTAAAAGAAGTGTTGCCAGCGATTGTGTCGCTTGGATCTGGTTATCCTGATATTATTTTAGTAGACGACTAAAAATATAGAATGATATGCAACTGTGATTCTGACAGAGATTTGTGTCTTGAGCAAAATAAAATTGTTGCATGCTCTCAATGTTGTGACAACAGAGAAATAATAGGTACAGGTATAGATATACACAAAATTATTGGAAAATTACCAAAAGCAAAAGGCGGTTGGACTTTGCCAGGTCATCGGTATACAGGACCTTACAATCCGCTAGAACAACAACTAGATGAAAACGACAATCTATTGCCAGGACAAGAGCTCTATAATCAAGTGGATGAAATAGCGATGCGTCATGATATCTGTTATCGTGATCATGAAAACTCGAAATCAGATTGTGATAAAGTGATGTTAGTCGAATTACGTGATATAGAGCCAACAAATCTACGAGAACGTTTTGATAGAACATTTGTTCAGGGAATGATTGGAGCAAAATATAAACTTGGACTCGGCGAGCCTCGACTTGGATAAAAGTATACGATGATCTTGCAGTCGAATTACATAGACCTAAAAAGAAAGTTTCCTCGACGTAAAGTTGTTGCTAATGCCGTAGATGATATCTGGGCAATAGATTTGGTGGATGTGTCCAATCTGGCTCAGTTTAACATTGGCGCTGATGGCGCTCCAAAAAAAAAATTGTTTAACGTTACAGACGCTTTTAGTAAATGCGCATTCAGTGTACCTGTTTAGGATAAGACGGGGACTTCAATGACTGATGCCCTAAAACAAATAATAACGAGCACAGAAAGAAAACCAAATAAAATCTGTACTGACCACGGATACGAGTTTTTTAACAAAAAGTTTGAGCAGTTTCTAGAATCAAATAATCTAAAAAAAATACGTTACAGGAAACGAAGGTTAAAGCGTTGTAGTTGAAAGATTTAATCGTACGCTAAACAAAAAAGTACACAAACATATGATAGCTAAAAACACCAACAGGTACATCGATGACCTTTCTCGAATCGTAGGCGAATATAATAACACGAAACACCGAACCATCAAAATGTCACCCAATAATGCCATTAAAAATCCTATATTAGCAAATGAAAACATGTACCGCAGACATAAATTTAATGTTGGTGATAAAGTTGGAATTTCTTTGACACAAAAGGTATTTACAAAAGGATTTACTCCGAACTGGAGCGAAGAAGTATTTGTTGTTGATAAAGTACTTTTAATAATGCCTGTGACATACGCGTTAAAAGATCTGGCAGGGGAACCTATCGTAGGTAGTTTTTGCGAACAAGAACTACAGAAAACTGAGCAGGATGTTTTCGTTATTGCAAAAAGTGATGAGGAATAAAGGAGATAAAGGTTTAGTCAAATGGCGTGGGTATAGTGTTAAATTTAACAGTTGAATCCCAACCAAACAAATTATGAAATAATGCTATTATAAATTTCCTCTTACTTTTGTTTGACAGATTTACATTTTACTGGTTTACATAACGATATTAGATATTGTCTGCGATTATCAGAGATCGTCAATAGATTAAAAGTTTTAACAAATATGAAATCGAATTTAATATTTTTCTGTCGGCCTAGAATAGTGATGTTTAAGAAAGGTCAGATCAGTTGCCAAAATATTTGCTGTTCGGCAACGGTAAAATTAAATTTCATTATTTCTTTAGCAATGTGATACTTGGCATTATATCGTTCAGTTGTTGGTCTGCTGTAATTAGATCTATCAACAACGGTGACTATTTCATGGTCATCATCAGATTCTTTGTTATACAAAATATCATCTTCACTATAACCAACATATTTGCTATGAAATCTTTGGAAAATTTAATACTGTGCGTGAACTTATCTCTGGCGACCTTATCGCTGGCGACCTTACCACTAGTATCTTCTGCGTATAGTTCAGCGATTCGTTTCATCAAGTCCATTATTATAATATTTGTATATAATTTGTTATTATAAGATGATTGACGAGGTAAAATATCACCAAAAAGTTAATATATTAAATTACAAAGAGCTAGCCGAAGCGGTAAGAAAATGTTTGTCGGGTTATAGTGTATATTGTGTTGACGTTATTGTAATGCAAGGTGATTCTCATAAAAAATTTCTAACAGAAGCAGAAAAAAATAAAATTAATGAAAGTGCAGTAACGACGCTAACATTTGATCATAATGATGTTATAGCATTTGCTCATCATTGTTTGACTAAAACCGAGCTATCAAATATTTTTAATCATCATATATAAAAACAATCCTGGCATCGTATTCGCTTGAAAAAGCTGATTTTGTTACTCTATCAGCTACAAATTTTATTGCTCTAGGCTTTATCTTATAATGCTTTGCCGCAGCTGAAATTGATTTAAATTTAATCTCCTCGTCCTTTTTGAGGTCTAACGAAACAAAAGGTTTCGCTGGACATCTAAAATTAATACCGCTACCACCTCGTCCTTTTCTCACATTTTCCTGCTGTGTCACTAGCTCTAAATTCCACTGTTGATTGTCACTCTTTACGTTATTGATGTGATTAATAACAGACCATTAGATATAGATCTTTGAAATACCACGTAAACAAATCAATGCGATTTATAATTAACAAAATCTGTTAGCGTTCCTCTAACTTGTATTATTAGATACCCCATATTATTCGTGTTACTAAGATTTTTTTAGTCTTTTTGCTTCTAGTAATACCGCGATCGTTAGCCTCGTATAAATCAGAGACCAGATGCGGCTGAAACTCGTTTTGCAAAGACAAATTTTCAATGTTGTCATCAGAGACTTTACTGTTCACGTGATATACACGCTGTCCTTCTGGAATGCTATCGCAGAACAACGTGTAAATAAAATCATTTTAAGCATTGCAATCCTCTCGGCATTATCTCCCTTTACGCTAATCTTATAACCGGTTGGAGTTAATTTGCCAATATATATTCCAGTGTTAATGTTAATAACCGAAGCAAGTTCATTTCCAGCGTTTATGTTCTACTTTGGGTGAACGTGATATACCTCTTGCTCACGGGCGCTTGACAGATTTTGTCACATTATACTAAAAGCATTTTTTATCTCTAATTGTTTATTTTTCAAACCTGGCGCTTGCGCAGTGTGATGTAAATTATCAATTAGATATTAGACTATAGTATAGCAATGCTGAAATTAGGTGATACAGACAAGAGAAGCCTTATGGGAGAACCTGACAAAAATAGTGATTGCTTTTGCAGGTTTTGACAACAGTTATCAGTTTGATAAACAAGTTGTACTGATAAATATTACTGCAACAAATCTTTAGCACTTGCTACAGACAACTATAAAACGTGAGCAGCTTGCAAAACACAAAAGTATAAGATTATTAGTGCAATGTCATGATATATTTTCAAAGCTACTTGTAACGAAAGAATCAACTGACAAGGAAATTACAGACCCTTATATTAACGCAAAATCAAGACGTGTTTTGCTTGGGACTTGACTTTTATCACTAGCTAATGAAGTACACGAAGAAATTTGGAATAAATAGAGGAATTTACTGAATTAGGTTAGGGTTGGAAGTTTGAAATGATCAAGAAAATTTTGTTTCATACGCTGAAATATGACGCATTACGCAGTAGTTCATATATTGACCTTCTACCAAAAATAAAAAAAGATGCTGTATAAACATAAAAACGTCGATAATAAATGTTTCCAATGGGCTGTTCTTTCCGCGCTATTTCCAGCAGAAACAAAGCTGGTGGTGTTGAAAAGTATATCAGTCACGTGTCAAGATTAATTTTTAAAGATATTAACTTTCTAGTAGCAGAAAATCAATACCAAAATTTGAAAAACAAAACAATGTTTCGATTAACGTTTTCGGACTTGATGAAAAAGAAAACGTTTATCCGAGATATATTTCAGAAAAAGCTTCACAATCAACCATAAATTTACTGTAAATTGCGTTTCATTGACAGCATGCAATTTATGGCAGCAACGTTAAATGAGCTAGTGAAAGGTAGTAGTAAATTTGATAACCTACAAGACTGTTTTGGAGATAAATTTAATCTACTAGCTAAAAAGGGTTATTTCCGTACGAATATCTCGACGACTGGAGTAGATTTGATGAAAAATCTTTACCTGACAAAGACATATTTTACTCGCAACTTAAAAATGAAAACATAACTGATGACAAGTACAAGTATGCACAAGACATCTGGAAAGAGTTTAATTGTGAGATGGTTGGTGATTATCACGATTTGTTTTTGAAAACTGACGTGTTATTATTAGCTGATGTTTTTTGAAAGTTTTTGAGAAGTGAGTTATAATAATTACGGACTAGATCCTTGCTGGTATTATTCTGCCCCTGGGCTGTCATGGGATGCTCTGCTAAAGTTTAGTAATGTAAGGTTAGAATTACTGACTGACGTTGATATGTTCAATTTTATCGAAAAAGGTATCATAGGCGGTATTAGTGTGATAACGAAGAAATATGCTGAAGCAAACAACAAATACTTAAAAGAGTATAATCCTGAGCTTCCTTCGAAGTATATAATTTATCTAGATTGCAATAATCTTTACTGTGGTTTATTTGCAGAACCAATACCTCTTGGTGGATTTCACTGGATCACGGTTAATTGATTTCTATAGGAGACAGAAAAAAAGATATCCGAAGATGTTTCATATTTCGTTGAAGTTGATATTGACTATCCAAATTCGCTACACAAATTGCATAACGATTACCCTTTCTGCGCGGAATCGATGATTATATATTATAGTTTGTTATCAAAAGAACAACAAACGTTAGAATCACCAAGACAACATTCTATTGTCAAGAAACTGGTACCAAATTTGCTTAATAAACGTAATTATGTTTTGCATTACAAAGTTTTAAAACAAGCAGTCGATGCTGGTCTTGTGTTGAGAAAAGTTCATCGTTTACTAAAATTTAATCAGTCGCCGTGGATGAGAGGTTATTATTAAAAAAAAAAACATTTTAAGAAGAGCTGTAGCAAAAACTGATTTGTGAAAAACTTCTTCAATCTGATGAACAATTCCGTTTTTGGTAAGACGATGGAGAATATTAGGAAACGCGTAAATTTCGAACTAGTTAATGATATCAATCGCAGAAACAAACTTGTGTCACACGATGATTTTGTGAGCATGAAAGTTTTTAATCAGTGTCTTGTTGCGATACAAAGAAGAAAAAACAAATCTAAAACTAAACAAGCCGATCTACGTTTGAGCTTCAGTGTTAGATTTATCAAAGTGGCTGATGTACGATTTTCATTATAATTTTGTTAAAATTCAATGGCCTGCTAGTAGATTATTGTTTACTGATACTGATTCGCTCGTATATGAAATCGAATGCGAGGACATTTATCAGGACATGTACAATAATCGACATCTGTTTGATATTTCTGATTACCCACGTGACAATATATTTCATGACGAAACAAATAAAAATGTTATTAGTAAGTTCAAAGATGAAATGAAATCGAGCGCTATGAAATACTTTATCGGATTACGCAGCAAAATCTATGCCGTATTATTAGACAATAATTAAATAATGGAAAAGGTCTGCCTCGTGATTTTGTTAAAAAGTTTATGAAATTTGATGACTACAGGTACGCGCTTGATGGCGGTGTTAGTGTTATGAGTGCTATGGCAATTCGGACTAATCATCATAAGCTTGAAACAGATGTCATTATGAAACCTTGATTGTGTAATTTTGATGACAAACGTTATTGCGAAAATGGTGTTGATACACTTGCACTTGGATATTGTCATGATGATAGATCTATACTTGACATTATCGTTAACGACTGAAATTTTATCTAAACTTATAAAAATAATGTTTGAAAATTTAACAATGACAAATAGCTATAGTAGCAAAATCAAATATCTAATGATTGACGGCAAACAATTGACAGTTGAAATTAATAATGAAACATCAGTTACATATTTTAGTGGAACACGTGACAAGCTAAAATTTTCACTCATCAGATCTGATAACAGCGAGTATTTCAATTATCTCGAACAATTGTATCAAAAGTTGCTAGCGGAATTTAAAAACTTTCACAGTCCGATTAGCCAAGAAAAATATACTAAACTTACAATTGATCTCGATCGGTCAAAAATATATTCTATCTACAAAAAATATCCTCTAAACAAACCACAAATAAAAGACTTATTTGAGTCCCGTCGCTGTGTGAGTGGTAAAGTAAAATTTAGTCTCTACAATCGTGATAATGAAGTATATAAAATATCAACAATTGAAACATTATTCATTGGTAATGAGGTATAAAATAATACTTACTTTTTTCACAAGGTGAATTCCAAGTCCATTTGCTTTCCCAAACTTTAAAAATACAAACGCGTAGTTTAATTTCCACCTGTGATCATGTTACCTGGTCAAAGGTTTACTCCATACTGCCTGTCTAATGGTTTACCTACGCAGGTGTCAGGCAGTACAATGATTGGCTAAAAACAGTTACCTTGACTTGTACGACGATAGAGCATTACACAATGTTGACATACCTGGCTAGACATTACCTTACCTTATTAGGTAATGTTTTAACCGGGTAGTGTGTGACTAGTATGACGACACAATGATGACTAACACACCTGGCTTTGACAAGCGGCTATACGCCTTGGGCTAGTGGTGGGTGGGTGGGTTTGTAGGTCTCAGGGGATCTAAAAAGGGTCTTTGAATTGAAACTCTTACATTATTAGGTAATATGAAGTTGAAATGGGGGGTAATTTATATCTTGAGTTAGGAACCTTAGCATCCTTTTGAGAAAAGGGGTGGGTTGGTGAGAGTTTAGGACAAAAAAGATGGGGTGGGGTAATTTGTATTTGTTCTGATAGTAAAAATATGGTTTGAACTGAAAGTATTGTTTTCTTTACTACTGTTATTAATTACTGAATCCTAGAGTTAAATATCAAGGTAATTCTAGACTTAAAACAGAACAATTTATTATATATTTTATTCGAGCTCTTAAAGGCAATAACAAAAATAACATGAAACCAAACGATTTTTGTAAATTCAACACGTTATGTATCTTTTTAAGTTACAAAGTGTAAATTAAGAAACTCAGTATTGTGAAATATACCACAACAATCCTAAATGTCCATAAGAATAGGATATTCTTCATGAATTTCATTAGCCTTGAATATCATGATGTGTCAACAATGATTTAATCCACAATATATTTGAATTATTTTTTATAACCCTAAATAAATGTGTTATTGCAGTTGACGTAAATGGTGACCTACAATATTGAGAAACATCGCTTTTAATGTCATCAGATAAAAATGATTCAAAATCATGTGATCAAACTTAGTGACTCCTAATTGACCTTCCAAGGCAGTTTGGAGAGCTAGACTAAATATTTTCTGTTGATGTTGCTTAGGAGTGAAAATTTAATTGAACACTTGTGTAGCTTCAGGAAAGCTAATAGTCCCATTAAATAAACATGATTTATCAGGATTTATCTTGCCCATGTTGTCTTTTGTCGCACTGACTTTTGGAAATGAGTAGTAAAAAGAAAACCACTGAGATCAATATATATATATATATATATATATATATATATATATATATATATATATATATATATATATATATATAAACTAAAGGCAAACGTGAACTCTTCAAAGACTGACCAATAAAGGTGTCAGATAAAGGAATTATGTCTTGATAAACGACTTTCCCAACTGCATAGCTCTGGTAATTACAAAAGCATGATACCAATCAGGTATATAATTCCCACTCGGATCAATCATTTCATCCAAACAAGGACTGTCAGTTATAACTGGATTAGCCATAACCTTATCTCCAACTAGTTCATAGAATAGTAATAAATAAATACCGTCAGTAGGTACAGAAGTCAATACCTTGACGATAACTGGGCCTGGACTCTGATGCCACGATGGTCTATTAACTACCCGACATTTTAGTCCCTTTTTAGTTCCCAGAATAAGAAAAGTTTTATTTCAAACAAATTCTCAGACCAACGTACGTCTCTTTTAACAACCGAGTCTTAGTATTTCATGTAACCCTTAATATTGGCTTGATAGTCTTGGCAGATTCAGGTGCCGAGCCATTCGACATGAATGGATGAATGTTTCATAACTATCCGTAATGAAATAAGGTTGGAGGTTTGTATCCCATCCAATTTATTGCTTTAAATACAAAACCGTTATCTTGGCTTCTTTTAAATAAAGATCTTTTTGAATATCTCCGTTCTTATCATCTTGCATTTTTTAAATCTGTAGCAGTTAAAAATGACGTGCTTTTTCGTTTAACAATCGAAAGAAGCAGGAAGAAAAAAGGATTTTTGATCCATCTTATGAGACGTTTTCTTTGTTATAATTAGGGCTGTATTAAACCCCAAATAATGATAAATTTTCTATCACAAATCCTAGTGACTAGGATATTCCTAATCAATTCCCATAGTCTTGAATATCATGGTGGATCATTATGATGTTATCCACAATATCTTTGAATGCTAAGTTTATGCTATTACAGTAACTATATTACTTGGTAATTCCAGTGTATGTTTAAATAATTCCTCCCTAGTTCTATCTGATTACATCTGCATATTCTGATCAGAGATTCTCAAAGACACACATGAAACATGAGCAAAAACTTTCTTTAAAAACAATTTTTATTTATTTATCGGCTGTCACGTGACCTATGAAACAATGGAACGCCATGTAACCGCGTAGATCTGGGTCATTTCGAGTGGTACATTTCATTAACTTGTTAGCAAGTTCACTTCCAGAACATTCTAAGCTCTTAAACATGGTTAGTCCTTCGACTCAAATATTACTAAACATCTTGTTTACAAATGACCAATTTCTTGATCCACAATCAACAGTAATCATGGAAAAAGATTAAGTATACAATATATGTATAGATAACATTGTATTATAGCATCTTCATTCAAAGCCAAAAATAAATCTTGTGTCAGATCAAGTTAAAGATCAAGCTGGTTAAGTCAAAACCAAATATTTGATTACGTCAAGTCAAAAGTCAACGCTTCAGTTAATTCAGGTCAACGTTTGGATCAAATCAGGTTATAAT
The DNA here is from genome assembly GCA_016746295.1 of Potamilus streckersoni. NCBI lineage: Eukaryota > Metazoa > Mollusca > Bivalvia > Unionida > Unionidae > Potamilus > Potamilus streckersoni. The sequence goes on along the minus strand of JAEAOA010002129.1, from coordinate 773,566 downwards.
GTTGGGTTAGATTAAAGTCAAAGTTTGGGTTCAGTCAGGTCTTAATGTCTGCCAGATTAATCAATGTTTACCGCAAATGTTTACACCAAGATTTTATTTTTCTGTAAGCATAGTAGTAAAGATTGATCACCTTGTGTTCGTGACTTCCTCTGCATGTTTATATTGCCAAACAAGTTAAACGAAACCTGACGAAATATATTAATTATAAGCTGCTGAGTCAGCGTTATAATTTCTGACAACTGACATTTGATTATTGGTTTCAAAGTGGCAGTGTATGGACATTTACCTTTAAGATGGACACAGAGGGGTCAGCAACTATTGTAAACTAGAAAACGTAATGCATCAACCAGCTTATCAAAGGAAATCTAATATATTCACTCTAAAGAGAAGGAATGTTATCGAAACAATAGCGATATATCAGTTTAACTCTTCTTACCTAATTTGCATAAAATGTTGCGAGTCAATAGTGGAATTATTTGAAATATCAAACGTGAAATATAGATCACATTCTCCTACTTTATTAATGATGTTTTCATAAATATATCACTAAGTATCCACACAAAGGTGTTCATAAACAATCTTACATGACTGTACACTAAAACTTATCTAAACGAAACTGACCATATTAAGTCAATGAGACATGCTGTTCGTCATTGCGAGCTTCTTATCCATTCTAGTTCTGTTTCTCTTTCTTGCAAGATATTTTACCTATATAAAGTGATATAAGACAGAGTGACTAAAGGACTCACTCGATACAAAGTTAAACGTATGATAGAGACAAGAAAACATAGTTCGACAGGTATAGAAATGAATCGGCTGAAGATGTTAGCATTAAATGCCGCGTATACATTAATTATGGCTCAAATAAAAACGAGATGTGTCATCTACAAACAATGACTAAATGGTGAGTACTGTTATCAAAAGATTTTCAAACCATTATAAGTGAATAAATTAGTATCATTCTTTTTTCACGGAAAATGGCACATCAAAATAAGATTATGGTTTTTTAGAAGATAGTGAAATAGGGCAGGAAATGGATTATAAATACACAGAAGAAACACTTAAATGCACATTTATGTGCAGGTCAAATTCATAGTTACTTTTTACAGACAGCAAACAAATATTTGCAGACAAAATCTAGACTTATGTCAACAAAGAAAGTCTCAAAGAAAACAATCAAACTCTTGAACCTCTCATGTTCATACACAAATTGCCTAAAATAAATCAGTAAATATCGGTTAAATGACATTATATAAGGTCCGGTGCATGGTGCTTGAGATATAGAAGTGAAGCTTATGTATTATATTTTATCAGCAAAAAAAAAACAAATTTCTAAAGACAAACTTCACTCTCTTCACTCTAATACTTAAAAGAGTTTGCATTGTACTGTTATATCCTAATTGTTATATATAATTACTACAAATTAGAAACATGTTTTAAGGACATTCTAAGCAAGGCCCAACATAAGCTTATGAGCATACCCTTAGATGTGACCTTTACATACATATATTTTCAAATGAGCTGTAATCAATACCCTAAAAACAGAGGTTATCCAATTCGTTCCACCTCTTATGACTACGTTGAACACCGAAAATATTGGCATCAATGATCAAGTTCTGTACGTAATTCGAGCTAATAACAAGAGAAGGGTCACGCGTGCAACTGGCGTGTTAATGAAAAATTAATTTTACATACAGAAAGTAATTTTTTGCTTCACAAACTACAGTTCTGTATCTATTCTCTATTTGGTAAAAGATGGAGATCGGCCAATGGAGCAGAATATTTAAGAAGATTTAACAAGCCAGAAAAATCAGAAGGCCTGAATATGTTATTATTACGGACCATATGGACGTTCTAAGTTTTTTGTTTTGTGTGTTCAACAGCTAACGGCAGTCACAACTGAAATATACAATAACTTAACTAATTCAAATGGAACTACAACAAATCTAAAGATCAATTCTGCAAAACAAACCTTGCATTTGAATACGTTTTGCGAATTTCATACAATTGGCATGCACCAGCCACAAAAAGCTATTCCATTTTGAGTCTTACCTGTTGTCAAATTTGAGCACATTTTTGGCATTATCTGTGTCGATTATGTATTAATGCATTCTATTTTAAAAATAAAATTAACGTTAAAGTTAAAGTCAGTATGTTTGTCTTTCGTCTCCTTAATGAAATGCGGAAGGTCGCGGGTTCTAACACCAGTCGAGTCATACCAAAGACTTATACAAATGGTACTAGCAGTTGCCTCGCTTGGCGTTCAGCGTTAAGAGGTAAGTGTTCGGACTGAAGGGCTTGGTATCAGGATAGTGTTTCTATGTGGGAAATCATGTCGCATGTCTACAGAATGATGCCCTGGTGCTAGACATCACCATATACTGCGAGTTTGCAGATATCGTGGCAATATGACTAAACACTTGGTAAAGCTAGGCTACGAAATCCAAATCACACAAACACACATACACACACACGCGCGCAAACACACACAGCCTTCCCGAAATTATATTTGGAAACAAATTATTTTTCCCTTATATCATTTCTAAAATGTTTCATAGAACGTCAGGATATGCTTCGTTCTGCCCTAGCATGTTAACTGACAAGTACATTGATGGGAAATATTAAAACGACACCATTTATACAACCGAGTTAAGGTAGACAGCATCATTACGCTTTAGTACGATTTGACAAGGCTTGTACAGAAGTCATAAAATCGTATCAATGCAACACAGCGGTACCTTGCATGTATGAATTTTAAATTTATCTATCAAACATATCGCGTTACAAGACATGTGCAAGGAAATAATACATGTCTCTAGCATTAAACTTCAGACTAATGTGTGACTATTAAAGCATCACGTATCCACAGCGGCTTCACCGTAGATTCTGCATGCACGGCATCACGATTGTTCAGTCCATGTTCTCAAGAAATGTATAAACATTGATATTGTTATCGCGTTTGATGTGTAAACAATGTCGTGTTAATCCCTTATGCAACTTGCCAGCCAACCAGATTATGGAATAGCCGCTAGTCTTCATAACCTTGCGTTTAACATTGGTTCAGATATCAAAGATATTCGGATATCAAAGCCGGGTTAACCCGCCACGGTACTCAAGGCTAATCTACCTACCCGCCACGTAAACAGGAAGCACGAAGACATTATCCGCTACGTTTTGAGTTGAGACATTCCACAGCAAAATCCAGTCTTAATTAAAATATAGGGTGGGATTCAAACTTCGATTGGAATTAGAGCTCAAACTCGCTGTAAAATTATCAGTAGACAACTACACGTAATTTGGCGGAAATCTTAGGACAAGAATTGTGCGAGAAGGAAAGGCATTGACAAGATCAGTAAGTTATTTGCTCGATTTTTGCAAAACATTACGGCGTCACAATTATAATTACTGGCTTTATGTATACTTTATTACTGTAATTATTTTAGTATGTAGATTTGCTTTACAGTTTTTCACATATGAGTTTTTCATACATGGATTTGAGTTTACATAGAAATTTATTTATATTGTTAGCTTGACTTAATTAATATTGTAATTCGCTGTTAGGTTACTTCGTAGTAACCAGTATATTTAGTAATGCGTTATGTTGGAGTATATGCATGTCTGACTTGGAGTCTGGACAAATGATTGAAGTATTAAGATTAGTTACATTAGGTGTATGAATATTTCAGAGCATGACTATTTGAATATTTGTATATTTTGCATGAGTTGTAATGTAAGTAGATGCGTCTGATTTTTGTGATATTGTCAGTAATGGGATTATGAATATGTTCTGATGTGAATAAATTTATTGCTGTAAGTATACGAGTAACTGATACCGGGTTAGTGTTATGTTGTGTTATTGTATTGTGCTTTATCGTACAAGAATGTATGCATATTTCGGTGTGAATGATTGCTTGACCGATAAAATGTAATAGCCGTTTTTTGCTATGTATAGTGTGAGATGTGAGCACTGAGACAAATATCGTACCATCCTTGTGTTTTCACAGGAAGCTGTTGGAGAACACAACATCCAGTGTAAGTTTCGTAGCCCCGAGTCTATAAGAGGGAGCCGGAAGTGAAACCGACAGTGCAGTCAGAGTCGACAACGTGTATTCAACATAGAGAAGTGGGATATAAGGTGGAGTAGGAGGAAAATAGTCTGGAAGAGGACATAGAGGAGGAAGAGGAGGAGGACCTTGGAGGAAGTCAGGGAGGAAGAAAGGGAATTAGGAGATAGAGAAGAATACACAGATGGGTAGTACATAATGACAGGTGGAAATCTCTCACACTCTGATTCCAATGATGTGATAGGCTTGTAAAGGGTCGAGCGGAAGAGGTATATTTGTGAAATTCGACTTATTGACCATTTAATTGTTATTAAATTGTTGTTATTATTGAACTTCGTCTTTTTGTATCTTTAATCTTTTAACCGTCTGCATTGCTGACTGGGGGCTCCGAGCTGTGCATCTAACTTTCACTAAGTCAACTTCCAAGCAGAATCTAGCCTGGGTGGGACATCTAATATAATTTAAATAAATATTGGAAGCACCCCATCTCATTCACCAACAACCAAAACCCTACAATGGTGGTAACCTTTACACACAGAAGCAATGTAATTTTGCAACTGGACTCACATTTCACATATAACTTTGTCTCGTTAAATCATTAGTTAACAACCTAAAGATATGTAAATGAATTACACAAATGTGCAGTAATTTCAAAACTGCTTGGCATCATTCACTAATCGCATTCCATTTCTGACACTAATTGCCACGTGCAAATTACACACAGGAATTGATAGTATAGGCAGAAATGCAAGATGTGAAGCAAACAAATTTGATTATAAGGGAAAACGAAAACGGAAGGTTTTCTAATATTCTGTATAATTGCAATAAAATCCACGATTGCTAATAATGAACAGATTATAATCTGAATGGACTCTATCTTACAATTTGATTCAAACAAGATTAAACACACTTCTCTGGCCAACAAAGTGACATATTGTTCAGGCACTGACCCTAGATTGTATTCAGACGATAAGATAACATCCAGTTGACACCATCTGTGTTGTACGACTTCCTTTCTATGCATCATCTAGTACCAATATTGGAAAGTAGAGACTCGAACGAAACATATAAATATTTCAATATCGGCAATTTTAAAATGTCCAGCTTCCAAAAATGGAAATAATACCGTGAAATTTGCCTTTCATTGCTTGGTTAAATCCAGTATTATAAACACTTGTGGTTAATTATTCTATCATATTATATAACTGTCACTGCGACACACATAGAAATAAAAATGTATCTGCGGATTAAATTGGCATTATCAGTCAAAAACTATATTCATTAATAAATTATTTTACACCAACAGATACCAATCCTTATGGCTGTCTGAATTACAACAATGCAACTGATGGCATCGGACGTACAGGGCAAAGCGCCATCAGAAGGCAATCCTTGTCTGAGATGTGCGGGTTAAATAGATAATAATGCTTATCCGATAGTAGTACTCGAATAGTGTCATTTCGTCCAAGACAGCTTTGCATAATACATATAACTATCAATTCCAAACGCCCTGCGTTTAGTATCAGTTTAATTCATTTAGGAATGTTCCAGTTTCACACGTCTTAATCTTCAACCATGTTGAACGTAATATATGCTCGAATAGTGTGCGCTGAGGTATGCGTCTTACGTCGGCATCATAAATGTCTAGTATTGTTCTGACGCTAAGGACCCACTCTTCTGACATTCTGCCTCACATATTAAGAATTACATCGACTTGGGATGTAAGCATTTTAAAATGTATGCAAAAGAAGGAAAAAGATGGCGACGCGCTAACTTGAGATAGAGCGTAAATAGGGATTTAAAAACAATCGACTATGTAGCGGAAAATCATCATCTTGAATCTGAATTTGCTTCGTCAATACCATCGGGCCGTTTTCTTCATTCCAATTGTCAATCAAGCTCGGTCCTTCAACCGGGCTACCATCCATGATATGTGTTTAGCAAGGAGGAATATGCAAATAAATATTTTTAACTCTATTTTAGCCGACTCAAAACATGCTTTCATCTTTTCAGCGTACACTGTCTAGTAGGCTGATCGGTATTGGATATGCATTTATTTTGAGTTTCTGAGTTGACTGCGCGTATCATTTATTACATTTTGATGAAAAGGGGTATTGGAATTTTGTGTTATTTATTCATCGACATGGAAGAGACCTTTACTATCAAAGCAAGTTACAGTTGATATGACAATCTTATGTGATTTTTTGACAGAGCGTTTGAAAAATATAGTCTGTAGAAGACGTATCCCCTTTCTCTTCATTCAAAGTCTAATGGGTCCTTGTACTGGCTTGGTATTGCTAATATCTGGTAAGAGCTGTTATTCTCAACGATACGGAAACAAACCGTTGTACTCAGAAGGCTTGTTCACTCGATGGATAGATATGTTCATCACAACAAATGTTATTCATGATTCGTTACTTGTACAAGGACTAACAGTGAGAACGACAGCCACATAAGACTGATCGCTGTTCAGCATGAATTTTGGACCTGGTCATTCATATACATTCTTTCATTTTCTTTCATCAACATTTCTGTGTAGTTTTCATTGAATTAATTTAATTACGAAACAGGTCGATTGTTTTCGAGAGTGACTGAAATGTAATATTTAAATCCCCATACATGTATTCAGGTTATTAAATGTTACCAATGGGATCTGGATTGCCTTTAGAAATATGATTTTGAATTGACACAACAGTTTTTTTTTGTGTGTAAATAACAGCAATCATTCGTGGTTTCAGCTAGGGATAGTCTGGATGAGTTTGTCAATTGTTTTGCTTGCTGTGTAATGTTAGTATGTAAAACATGCGTATTTTATCCTAGTTCCCATTATATGTTAAGACGGTGCTTAGATTACCTCGCTCTTCACGGACCTTACAATGACAGACATGTTTATCATCTGGATCACATAGCTTTGTGCACGAGGGTATGATATCTTCTTTCTACATAAAGACTCGGTCGCGAAAGTATTTTCTATCACAAACATAGCAACAGAATAAAAACATTTGCATATTTTATCAAACCCCTTACACCCATTTATATTCTTTTTGACCACCAAACTTCCGTGGAAAATCATGCATACCTTGTGCTCTAATAGATACGACAGGCCTATACCAGGTTATACCATCTACACAGTCATAAGCGACCGATAACAATTTCTCAATATACATTTCTCTGGTCTCTGTGAAGATCATCTAATTTTTGATAAGTCTTTTATAGTTCAGATTTGGAACTTGAGATGCGGCATATTAACACGTTGGACTGTTTTCATCGATAATAATAATAATAATAATAATAATAATAATAATAATAATAATAATAATAATAATAATAATAATAATAATAATAATAATAATAATAAATACTACTACTACTACTACTACTACTACTACTAATAATAATAATAATAAATAATAATAATAATAATAATAATAATAATAATAATAATAATAATAATAATAATAATAATAATAATGATAATATAATAATAAAATAAATAATAAAAAATAATAATAAATACTACTACCACTAATACTAATACTACTACTACTACTACTACTACTACTACTACTAATAATAATAATAATAATAATAATAATAATATTAATAATAATAATATTAATAATAATAATATTAATAACAATAATAGAGAGAATATCTGTCAAAGCATTTGTGAAAGACATTTTACATACTCTTGCACTGAGGCTTCAAACAGATTTGCATCGTCATGACCCACAGTCGTAGAACTTGCAAGTACAATTACTATTTACTATCCGATGACGTACTTTTACCGTTTGAAACGAAAAAATATATCATGCCATCATACAGCTTTTGAACATTTGAATATGCTGGTTAGTACCTACACTCTACACTCCTGTTAGCTTCACGATGTCTATTAGCAAGCGATGCATATTGTATAGTTCTGTACCCAAATTAGTATCGTACAGTTAGCACTGTCGGTCCCTAAACCTCAAAGTTAAGATGAATGCATAGTTCATGTAATAATAAAAATAAATAAGGGACAGATAATTATATAAAGAAAAGATATTTCAATGTAATTTAAAAGTAGTACCTCACTTTATTGTCTATAACAGATTCTTTTACTTATGAAGTGACTAACTTTACTCTTAGACATGGTAGATAATACAGACAGCAACTTTAAAAATGCGTGCAAAGAGACACAATATTGGCGAATTTTAAAGCTAACAAGATCATTATTGCTATAAATTTAGAGATAGCAGACACCCTTGTCATTATTGATGTTAAATTACAGATAGCAGACACCTTTGTCATTATTGCTATTAATTTACAGATAGTAGACATCCCTTAAGCGTAAAATATTGTTACAACCTATATGATTCTGGTTTAATGAGCATCGTGGATTTCTGTTTTTTTATTATTTTTAATTAATGTTTAGTTATTTTAAATAATAATTATTTTAATTAAATTATATTATAGTGTTTATTTCAAGGTAAAGGTCATTTGTAAGGTGACATAAAGTTTTTCAAATACGAATCAATTTGTCATGCACCATGTTCCATCAGGATAGGCTGGTATTCAGACTTTATTTTTTTGTATGTTTCGTAGTCTAGCTTGATGCCATATGCGTCTGTAAGCTGCTTGACACGTCTATATGCTGAAGAGAAAAGAAATATAATCTTAAAAATCATGCCATAGGTAAATCATATATTCAGTTACAAGGGACATTTACTGTATATATTGTTTCTAAATGGTAGTGTCTGAAGATTTTAAGCTCACATAGAAACATAGCGAATAATAAGATTAATAAACAAATTGTATAATATATCTACCAAACTGAATCGTTGGACACGTAATATTTGCACGCCATGGATAAAAATCTGACAACCAAGTGGAAGCTGGTGTGGTAATTTTGCCTTTGTAACAATTAGCATTATGTTTTACTGCCTAAATAATTTAGTACACTAGCAGTGATATATTTTCCCCTCTCTGTATACTCTAACGCAAATTATGTACGCTAAATAGTACTATTTCTATGCACACATTAAGCATGGGAATTAAATACAGCATTCAAAATAGTATAATAAAGCTGTAATACCGAGGCGAAAATCCTTACTAACTCAGGTAGGAAATTAAAAACAAAACACAATAATTGTAATAATGCTACAGAGGTCTACTGCTCTAAATATTTTATGAAGATCAGTTGTTTCCAATTTAAAGAAAAATTTTTACTTTCAGGGCGATTACATTTTTTTCAAAATAAAGTTTTAGCATCATAAACGCAGGCTGATAACATATGCCCTTTGGTGCGTAATTATCTATGCGTTCTATAATGTAAAGTCGGCATAGAGCAGGGATCTGAAAATAAAGAATAGTGTAATCTAAACACGACACTTGTTCAGGGGGATTTTCAGACGGATACATTGATCTCAAACACATAATTGAGAACATTAAATGAGGCATAAAACATTGACCTACTGTGAAATGACGCATGACATAACAATAGGCACCCACACAAAGGAGTATATCCCTATCAAATTGCTAAGGAACGGACCAATAGTTCCAGGTCATGAAAATATAAATTATGCGTTATAGTAACCTGTGAGGCTTCATCGAAAAAGAAGCCCAACAAGAAGTCACTAAATGATTTACAATAATTTTAACATTTCTTCTCAAAGTAACTTCCGTTCGAAATATGGTGGTTTGCTCATCTGTGACATGTCCTCAACCTCTGCAGTCAAGTGACTGAATTCGTGGATACCGGGTGATTGCATCAATTGGTTCGTCGCTGTTTTTGTAATGGTTCCCCGTAAATAAACTTTCAACGGCGTAGAATGAGAAAACTTGCAAAGAACTAATTCTTGGACAAATGTTAAATTATTTATGGTTTCAAGACCATAGAGTTTACAACGTCGGTATTACTAACTTGTCAGTTTTTCTGGGGCGTTATTATGGTGAAAAATGAACCCAACATTCTGGAGGTCTATAGTACTTGCCAACTCTCCTATTATTAACCCACTCACCGATTTTTAAAACGAGAATTGATATAAAAATGTACTAAACCTAAACATTTCATTCATCATAATACAACTCATAACTTGATTGCCGCCAAGTGACCCCTAACATTGTCATCTATTCGTGTTTCAGAACAAAGGGACGTTGTCGTTGCAGCTAGTCAGACAGACTGTTATTATTTATAGCATCCAGTATTTGATATGTCTAGTCGTAATATCTGCAAACGGAATTGAGACAAACACAAATAGACTATGTGATATGTATGTTTAATTTATAGTAAGTGTTTTGCCTTTGTACGTGATTACGGGTAGAGTTTGGACCTACCTAACTTTTTCTTGGCTAAAATTTGTGTCTACCTGACTTTGGTCAACTTTTTTAAAGACGTTTACTTGAATTTAAGTCCATGGCCTGGGCTTGCTTACTAACCAATGAAATGTTTCCATATGAATGACCTTTTAAATTGATCATTATATAGTATATTAGATCAAGTAAAATAGTATATATAAGATTAAGTAAACATTAATCCATTCCAATTATAAGTCTGTAATATCATTAAAACTCGTGTCAAAATATCATTTTATAGGAATCATTTTTTAAAATTATTCATTGAAATTGCAAAGTGCTAATTGACTTTTGAGACTAAAATGCTGTTTGGGATTGTTGTGAACTTCAATGATATTCTAAATTTTATCATTGCAATAAATCAAGGCTATTGGTACATCAGCTCATTCAGTATTGAAATTTATTTGGAACATCCTAAATGTTTCGATTGTGCTAGAACATTTATAATTATTTGAGATTTGATTCAAAGTTCTGCACATTCTTCCTCAGGTTTTACTTTGTAACTTAAAGACACAAACTATTTCTAACTTTTTACACGACATGTTGGTTTCTTTACTTCTTGATACTAAGTTTAACATCAAAGATTCCGAACAAAAATAAGGTATCTTGTATGAATTTCCTTTAAACAATTTAGAGATATTAAAAGTTTGTGATTGAAATATAAATTGAATTATTTCCCTTGTTCCTGGTAGATTTCAATTTCATACATCTGCTAAATCTTTCGCAAAACCAGCACGCATATAGAATGCCATATAGAATGCCATATAGAATGCCATACAGAATGCCATATAGAATGCCATATAGAATGCCAACAAATTTGAAGAACTATATTTGACATTATAACCAGACAAAACCAGCACGCATAAAGAATGCCAACAAATGTGAAGAAGTATATTTGACATTATAACCAGACAAAACAAGCACGCATATAGAATGCCAAAAAATGTGAAAACTATATTTGACATTATAACCAGACAAAACCAGTACGCATATAGAATGCCAACAAATGTGAAGAACTATATTTGACATTATAACCAGACAAAACCAGCACGCATATAGAGTGCCAACAAATGTGAAGAACTAAATTTGACATTATAACCAGACAAAACCATCACGCATATAGAATGCCAACAAACGTGAACTATATTTGACATTATAACCAGACAAAACAAGCACGCATATAGAATGCCAACAAATGTTAAAAACTATATTTGACATTATAACCAGACAAAACCAGCACGCATATAGAATGCCAACAAACGTGAAGAACTATATTTGGCATCCTAACCAGACAAAACCAGCACGCATATAGAATGCCAACAAACGTGCAGAACTATATTTGCCATTATAACCAGACAAAAACAGCACGCATATAGAATGCCAACAAACGTGAAGAACTATGTTTGACATTATAACCAGACAAAACCAACACGCATATAGAATGCCAACAAACGTGAAGAACTATATTTGACATTATAACCAGACAAAACCAGCACGCATATAGAATGCCAACAAATGTGAAGAACTATATTTGACATCCTAACCACCTAAAACTAGCACGCATATAGAAAGCCAACAAACGTGAAGAAATATATTTGACATCCTAACCAGACAAAACCAGCACGCATATAGAATGCCAACAAATGTTAAGAACTATCTTTGACATCCTAACCAGACAAAACCAGCACGCATATAGAATGCCAACACATGTGAAGAACTATATTTGACATCCTAACCACCTAAAACTAGCACGCATATAGAATGCCAACAAACGTGAAGAACTATATTTGACATCCTAACCAGACAAAACCAGCACGCATATAGAATGCCAACAAACGTGAAGAAGTATATCTGACATCCTATCCAGACAAAACCAGCACGCATATAGAATGCCAACAAACGTGAAGAACTATATTTGACATTATAACCAGACTACACCAGCACGCATATAGAATGCCAACAAATGTGAAAAACTATATTTGACATTATAACCAGACAAAACTAGCACGCATATAGAATGCCAACAAACATAAAGAACTATATTTGACATTATAACCAGACTAAACCAGCACGCATATAGAATGCCAACCAATGTGAAGAACTATATTTGACATCCTAACCACCTAAAACTAGCACGCATATAGAATGCCAACAAACGTGAAGAACTATATTTGACATCCTAACCAGACAAAACCAGCACGCATATAGAATGCCAACAAACGTGAACAACTATATTTGACATTATATCCAGCCAAAACCAGGACGCATATAGAATGCCAACAGATCTGAAGAAATATATCTGACATCCTAACCAGACAAAACCAGCACGCACATAGAATGCCAACAAATGTGAATAACCATATTTGACATCCTAACCAGACAAAACCAGCACGCATATAGAATGCCAACAAATGTGAAGAACTATATTTGACATCCTAACCAGACAAAACCAGCACGCATATAGAATGCCAACAAACGTGAAGAACTATATTTGACATTATAACCAGACAAAACCAGCACGCATATAGAATGCCAACAAATGTGAAGAACTATATATGACATTATAACCAGACAAAACCAGCACGCATATAGAATGCTAACAAATGTGAAGAACTATATTTGACATTATAAACAGACAAAACCAGTACGCATATATAATGCCAACGAACGTGCAGAACTATATTTGACATTATAACCAGACAAAACCAGCACGTATATAGAATGCCAACAAATGTGAAGAACTATATTTGACATCCTAACCAGACAAAACCAGCACGCATATAGAATGCCCACAAATGTGAAGAACTATATTTGACATCCTAACCAGACAAAACTAGCACGCATATAGAATGCCAACAAACGTGAAGAACTATATTTGTCATTATAACCAGACAAAACCAGCACGCATATAGAATGCCAACAAACGTGAAGAACTATATTTGTCATTATAACCAGACAAAACCAGCCGCATATAGAATGCCAACAAATGTGAAGAACTATATTTGACATTATAACCAGACAAAACCAGCACGCATATAGAATGCCAACAAATGTGAAGAACTATATGTGACATTATAACCAGACAAAACCAGCACGCATATAGAATGCTAACAAATGTAAAGAACTATATTTGACATTATAACCAGACAAAACCAGCATGCATATATAATGCCAACAAACGTGAATAACTATATTTGACATTATAGCAAGACAAAACCAGCACGCATATAGAATGCCAACAAATGTGAAGAACTATATTTGACATCCTAACCAGACAAAACCAGCACGCATATAGAATGCCAACAAATGTGTATATTTGACATCCTAACCAGACAAAACAAAGAACTTAAACTTTCTATAAATATTGATATTTCCCAAGCGAAAGATTTTTTAACAAAACAGGAAACAAATATTTCAATATTTGTTTGGAAAGGGTATAATAATGATGTGTATGAAAAACAAATCTCTGATTTGGATAGGAAATTAAACAATTTCTGTTAAAATTCTAAATGGAAATAGTTTAAGAAAGCTTCAGGTTTTAGACATAAACAGAAAAAGAGAATGAAAAATACAAATACTGAAAAAGAGAGTGAAAAATACAAAGGAAGAAAGAGAAAAAGTAGAGACATTCTCAAATGCAGCAGGAGAGAGAGAGAGAGAGAGAGAGAGAGAGAGAGAGAGAGAGAGAGAGAGAGAGAGAGAGAGAGAGAGAGAGAGAGAGAAAAAAAAAATAAACGAAAATGCAGTATGTTTTTTTCTGTAAGAAAAACGTAGAACTGGCGTGCAGGTCATGTTTCGTCCGACCGCACCCTTCTACAGGCAAGATTTAATTTTGATGTTTTCATAATTATTAAGTTAAAGTTCTTTTTTCAGGACAAAGAAGTAGATAAACAAACTCTTCACTTTTATAAAATTGCGTAAAGCTTAAAATTAAGAAAGCCACAAATTGATATTATTATTGTAAAGTGTACTAATTGGGACAATTAGAGGTATGTGCATATTACTTGCAGTATAACCGATTGCTTATTGTGATATAGTTGATGAATATATATTGACGGGTTACATATTAGTATATGAGTCATATCGCCAAAGGTTTAGGAGTTGTAGAAAACAAACTGGACAAACCTATGTCGAATTTCTTTGGAAAAAAGAACAACTATTTCATAGAATGTATTTAATCAAGACGATCAATATTACATTAACCTCACACAGCTCATATTGCTTGAAAAGTTCCAGAATTGAATCCGTAGTGATGTCAAGAACTGTCTTGATGAGGCAAGGGTGAAAACTGCCAAACACCGCACAGGCGATGTTTATTCCAATTCTCACGTTTCAGTGTTCAATAAGTCGTTGTCTAAGCAGGTTTTGGTGTAACAACGTCACTTAATTCATGGTTGCCATAGGTTGTAACGTAAGCAGCAGAACAAATATAGAACAGTTCTATTACAAATGTTCTTATTTGGTACTGAATGCAATACTTCGCTTTAGTCAAGCAAACCCTGTCTGATAATATTATTGTGAACTATAAACCATTCATGTCGAAATGTTCTATATTGCCTACTTGTGCATCTATCAAGCTTTAATCATTTGTTTGTAATTTTTCCACGCATTATTCAAATATCAAGAGAAACAACAGCTTCTCAGGGTCTTTGATAGCATGTGCATTGTCATTATCTGAGACGTCATCTTCTACCGAAACTGTACTTCTTTTTCAAGAGTAGAGTACCGGTTTGCTTGCTAATGTTCTACTCCACTGTGTCAAGCTGGCATCACCCTTAGTTGCAGGACACGGGATAGTTGGAACAGTAGATTATGTATCTATTGATGGTATTCATTTATTACTGGAGATACGGCTCTTGTCAATCCATATGTACATGACTAGTCATGACAAGAAATTCTTAGTCTAGACCATGAAACTCCCTTTGCTGGTCATTTAGGAATCAGTCAGACCTATCACTAAATCTTGAGTCATTTTAAGACCGAAAATTAATGCTACAAGATACAGTATATTATGTAATACTTGTCAGATTATATGGAAACCTAGTCAGAAGATACATAAGTCACATATGCAACCTATTCCTGCATTTGATGATTTATTTAGCAGAGCATCCGTACACTGTGTCGCTCCGTTGCCTATACCAAAGTAAGACAATCAAACTTGTTGACCATAATGTGTGCGTCAACAAACTTTCCATCAGCAATTCCTTTGGGAAAAATGAATACAAAAATCATTGTAAAATTTTGGATAACTTTTCCTCTTATAGATCTTAACAAATCTGCCCAATTAGGGTCAATATCTCGTCTTGAAGTTTCCAACACGTTTTGTGTGAATTTGACATCCAGCTGAAAGTTAATGGGCTATGAAGACAATTTGATCAAACTTTGAAGAAAATGATTCGGTCATATTGCTTTGAAACGGCTTGGTTTGATTTTGTTTGCCGTGAGAAAATCATTAAAAAAAATATTGGATATTTCGTCCTGTTGGACAGTCATTTGATCATCACCTGTGGACCACTGAAAATGATAAGCAAGAAACTGCTTTCAAATAAAAAATTTCAAGATTAATATTTTTGACTATGCCTCTGATTTAAAATACAAGTTGTCAAAGGCTTGTGAAGTAGCAACAAGTAATCTTCACTCTACACAGTCAAATGAAGGTATTAAACAAACAAAACTTAAATGATTGTTTCTGGTTCTTCTGCTCATGCCTCAAAACCTTCTTTGGATTATTTTTATGATCTTTATACAATTGTAAAGAACGCATTGTTTTTTCTTAGATGGCAGAAGAGAGGAAACAAATGTGTTATATAAATATGTCAAAATTAATCTTTTGGTACATCTAGCCGTATAGGTATTGAATAGATTTAGTTGTAAGTGGCTGACTTAGCGAGGATCTAAACGATGGAATGGAATCCGACAGTAGTGACATCGGTTTAAGCAATCTTCAAAATTCAGAAATCTTAAAAAGTCCAGACCAGAAACGTTTACATTAACATTCACAAGAAAAGAATAGACTAAAACATCTATTATTTGAATATCTAAAGTGATTTTCTGATTATGAAACACGACCAAATATATATCATGATGTTGAGATTGTAGTATCAACCGTGAACAGCATCCATACAGCAAAAATCCTTTCAAGCAGTATTTTTTCAGAAAACGAAATTCAATATATGATGTAGTATGGTTTATAGAAACAAGTAAAAGTAACTGGAGTTTGTCATGTATTGATGTTCATAAGCCTGATATACATTCCGCATATATACTGACTAAGGAAAGTCAAGAGTTGCCAAAACATTATTGTTCGATGCCACGAATATATGAGTGCGTTGCTAAAATTGGAAATAGAAAACATGTGACTTAGCTTGACCTTTTAAATGAATTCGCTCAAATTCCACGCCTGGAAATTCAAAAGAAAATCCAGCATTTGCAACTTCGGATTGCTTTTATCAGAATATAGTGATTCCGATTGGTACGAAACAATTATTCGACAGCATTCCAGAATTCAATGAACATGATATCATATGGTCTTGATACCAGTGATGCAAACACCCATGATGCCATTATCTACAAAGGTAACTGGAAAAGTCAACTGGAAAACATCAAGAAATTCATTGATCGACTCAGTGATACAAATTTGAAAATTAATATGAGTGATTTTTGCTGTGCTTATGATACAATATCTGGTTACTATGTAGACGTTAAGGACAACGCTATCTCTGAATTCCCAACTAATATAGTCCAGTAAAAGTGACTGATCCAATTGTTGGTATTGCTAGAGTAATGGTAAGGTGAGCTGGGGGAGATCGTTACGTAGGATAGGCAGGAAAAGCCAAGGGAGAATTGAAGGAATGATAGCATGAACTGGAGTAATGATAGTATGAGTTGGATTTAGTGCAGAATGCGCTGGATTTATCCTAGGGTGGGCTGACATTAGTGAACCGGAATTATAGCATGGTGAGCTCAAGAAGGCGAGTGCTGGGAGGGTCTACAGCAGCTGGAGTAGTTGATAATTGGTTGTAATGCTAATGAAAAAATGGATAATTTGTCTCAGGAAACTGTTAGTGGCTTGAAAAAGATGCCTTAGTTGTATTTGGTGAACTTCAATAAACTGATTAACTTATTTTTTCGTATTCGTGTGCATTCAGATATCCTACGGGGGTGTGTTAGAAAGGTCCCTTTCAATAAAATTAAAGAGTTTGCTGATATCCTGCATCTTTATTAGTCAAACTTGGTACACAAACTTGATAGATGTCAACTGATTGGACCAGTAGATGTTTGACTAAACTATGTCCATTGAGGCTGAGTCAAACAAACTTAAGACAGATATGAGAAGACAAGTCATGCTAGAAACTTTTGTTTCATGAATTGATTACTCTGAATGTGTGTCCGTGATTTCTTATGTGTGTTGTTCTACATAATATTGACAAAGATATCACGAACTTGATTCTTGCTTGAAGTTTTTTTTTGCACACTCAATCTTTGTTTGTATTGCCTTTTGCTCTAATAAAGTATCGTTTTAAATTTGATTATACAGGAAATAAATGATCAATTATAATTCAAACTGTAAGTTAAATGCTTGAGCCTGTATACCATATGATAAATACAATTAAATGTACTTTGCTTGTTCATTTTCATTTTTCCTCTAAATAACAAGTCTACGCCTGTGGGTCGTTCTTGCTAATACACCTGCTTTTCATGCTTTGAGAGCATGTTAAGGAAAACTAAATGTATTAACTTGAGTTTTTGAGGATATTTGTGTTATGGATTTATTGACCTTTTGTCCGTGACTGTGGATAGAACTTTGTCCTACTTGATCAGTGTCATGTTTTCGGAAAAGTTTAATAAACTTTGAGTGCTTAACATGATTTTTAATAATACTTTATTGTGTCCTGAGTCATGTGAAATTAAAATGCATAGGTTTTTGGCAAGAAACTTTTATTTCCTGATTCATATCTATCTTTGAGAATCTATGAGTAGATACTACAGTTGTTTGGAATTGTTTCCTTGAATTATTCATTTGAATAACAACTTGCTCGTTGACATTGTAGACTAAAACATTACTTTGGCAATATTGTAAATTCGTTCAAAGATATTCTCGAGAATCTCATTAAGATACATTAAGATGTTCAAAACAACTCGAATTCATTCGGAACGTTCTATAAGTTTGGACTTATGAGAATGTACCCATAAACCGCACTATAGCGTGGGTCATAGGATCGCTTAAAGCTTGCAAATATATTTCATAGCTGTAAAAAAAATTCGGCAGCCTCTTTTTCGCCAACGGATTGACCTTCTCTTATTGAAAAGTGGTTTACAACACGACACCTGTACATTTGCAGTTTAATGATGTGCGACAGGAAAAGTTTGTCTGCACAGTGCACTTCGCAGATATTGCACACGACCTGTTTTTTTTAACTCATCCAACCTGTATCCGGGTCAACAGAAGTTTTAACGCGTAAACAAATTGTTCCTCAAGATACTTCCTGTTGGACAGCCCTGGAAGCATTCTAAGACTGGCTGCGATGTCGCTGTCGTACTGTTTCCCTGTTAGTTGTTTTTCGTGCCGCATTATCCGCTGTACACTAGACAACCACGCTGCTCTCGCCAGCAACTTTACTCCGCTAGAGCCGCCTTAAAACCTTAAAGAATATGCAAATCGCCAAGATGAGGAAAAAGGTCTCCAAGGAAGATGACAGCATCAGATGACATTGGAGAAAATCGTATCCGTGGCAGATCCTGTAGCTTTCCAGGTTTCAACAATCAAAAGCGAGTTTAACGTGCTCGTCAGGTGCTTAACGTTCTATACTGAAGTTCAGGAAGACAAGAGTCGTGTGGCTAGTGATATCATGGCTTGGTGTTGAATATTTCCACGAAAACAAAAGCATCCAATAAATATATTGAACACACAAATGTAATTGAAATTGAAATAAAAAATAGCAAAGTTATAAACTAAAACCAAATATTATTTGACTTCATATGAGATTCAAATGCCATGTGGGCACATGAAGATAAATATATAATCTTTAACTGTCATTGTTTTGCTAGTTATGCACGACAAGTATGATCAGGACAAAACCTCCATACAATTTCAGTTGTAAGATGGAAATCCCGACGTGTCCATTCTATACATAAATTTTACTTTAATCAATGCAAGACCACATTATTCACAACAGGCCAAATATCTATCAACCGCACATTTGCATATTTTCTCTGTATCAACTTTCCGTATTGTCAACAGTTCACACCGTGAAAACTCTGCAACTATCCCTAACACAGGTGATTGTTTTAACTACGCCACCTTAGGCCAGTCAATCCCTCGTTTGAAGGCACATTACACTAGTAAACTGCATCACATTTGCCACCATGGCGATATGAACGGTATCTGCCGAGTACCTTCTCATTTATTCCATTGTTTAATTTACTGGTTTCCTGCCGTAAATATTGTCACCGCTGTCACAACAACAATGTGCACCACTAGATTTTATAAAGACTACATCACTCAGGGACGCTCATGCGGATTGAGTCTGGATTCGCTTCTTATTAACGATGGCATCTTGGAAACTCACTAACACTTTCTCTCCGTGACGTTTGCTCCTAATAATTGGCTAATTATTTCGGGCTAACGAATATTTCACATTGCACCAAATTCCAATAATCAAACACCTGCATACACAAACCTAAGAATTGCTTAATCGGAGCGCTATAACCAAATGCACAACACGTTAATTTTATTACAATAATACACGTTTTCTAGGTGCGCAGTTTGTCAACGATAACATAATTGCAAGGAGTAAAGTTAGAGATAGCATTACAAAGAATTTTGTGCAAGTAATAATTATTTATAATTGTTGCAATAATTATAATACAAATTTAGCAACCTATATTCATTAATATACTGGAATAAAAAATACAAATTCTTTAACTGGGGAGAAAATGAACTAGTAATATAAAATCTATCTCTGTTGCCGATGTATCAAGTACGTAGCAGTATAACCTTGAATAATACAATATGTGCCATGAAACTTCACTGCCTGAATGTAGAAAATAAGAAAGTGCATGCAATAATTCGTGTGTGCGTGAAGAACGGTATCACTAAACATCATCCTCTAAATTCTAATACGTTTAATCCATTTACAATATGAAATCCTTTTAAAGGAAACATGTACCTGGGTCACCACATCGAAACAAGTCGCAATAGTATCGTACATGTGATAGGCATGAACGCCAGCAGTGCTGGAAACATTTTCTGCAGACGCCAACACAGCAGCAGATGAGAGTCGTTAGGAAGCAAAACAAAAAGATACACTTCAGCGCCACCTTCTGCCAATTCTTGACGATCTTGTCCATTAGATTCTCCTTCTTTGGAATCTGAGAAAGACACAGGTAGATGGCAGCAGAATATATGTTGATATGACAATGTAAGATAAAACATTCTAAAGCCAGTCAAAGGATCATTGTAAATGTTACCTTACCATTCCAGTATACTCAGCATGAGATGGAGTTTACTTATTCTAGGTAGAACTCGTTTAACGCGGGATTTTAAACTGAATCTCATTGATAATCCAGGCATATAATGACACCATCTCTGTGCTTTTACCATTACCTCATGGACTGTTTGACCGAATTTTGAAGATGTTTTACTGATTGGCTAACTGTCTTATTCCAAATCAAAGCGTGATTCACATAAATCTCCTGTTGACAAATACAATCGGACGTCTCTAAAGAGAGATATACCCAATGGATTACATATCTTATGGCAAAATATAAAGACAGATATACTCAATGGATTACCTAACTTATAGGCAAAATATAAAGCCAGATATATTCAATGGATTACCTATCTTATAGGCAAAATATAAAGACATGTATACTCAATGGATTACTTATCTTATAGGCAAAATATTGAATGTGTAGATAGTGTGAGTTTCCACCGCCATCTTCTTTTTCAATTTCCCTATATAGAATATTTTTATAGTTACTTATACGGTCAAAATAGCGAAAAGACATTTTTATTATACATTCTTAATGCCCTTAAACACCCTGACTTCAGCCAAATTTTGGAACTTATGTCACGTGGTTCATTTTATATATGATACTTTTACAATCATTTGCTTGCTTTCAGCACTTCTAAGTAAGAACGACGTTTTGGGTGTACTTTCCACGTAAAACACAAACAAACAAGCACACACACGCACACATTAATTACATCATAGTCCAGTCCACTCTGATCCCAGTCGTACGTATCTTCGTACTCGTACCGACGTCTGCGAGTTTTAGACTGGTTCTTCTCCCTTGAAACATATGAAGAATTGTTTTCTCCTGTGATGTTGAAATTTAATCTCTGCCATTCAGTTATAATTGAAACTGCCTTGCTGACGTCGGGCAAAGAGGTTCCACTCTTTTTACCTAAATATTCTGGTAATGAAATGCTGCTGATAGTTGGATGTGTCACAGTCTGAGCTTGAGATGAATAATCCTTTTGGTTCAAAGCAGCAACTTTAAAATAGAGAACACATTTATGTAAGAAGCATATGTCTCAGAATATATATATATATATATATATATATATATATATATATATATATATATATATATATATATATATATAAAGACTATCGGGTTGAATTAACACAGTCAATCGCAAGACATAAGACATTTCTGATCGCGTCTATTCCTTGACTGATGTCCAATAAACATTGTGGAGCAAGATAAATCACTTTTATTTCCAAGAGTAGCACGGAATTTCCAAAACTATGCCTTGAACCAAACAAAATCAGATCTACATTTAGCGAATTCCTGGTATTTTCTATTTGTTTCTGCTGAACACAAGAGTGAAATAGAAAGGTTCTGAATAGTGTTTATTAATAAACCGTACAAAAGTATATCCCAACACCCATTGCAGTACCTCATATGAATGTATATCCTAACACTCATTATACTACCCCTTGCACCTAACTCCACCTTATAATACTGCACTTCCTTCTAAATGACTGGTTGCATATGGTCAGCCCTTCAAGAAATCTTTAATAACATAATTTATTTTTTTTATATAAAAATGCATTCAATTGGAGCTAAAATAAGATCATATGGAGGAAGTGCTAAAGTTTGTATACTCCTTTCCCCCAGAAAGTACATCACGATGGTGGATTAATTCAACGTTAGGACACATTCTGCAGCAGATTTATAACTCGGATACAGGTGAGCGGACAGGTGAGTCAGCAGATATATATCTCAGGTACAGGTGAGCGGACAGGTGAATCAGCAGTGTTCCACAACTTTTGCCAACACTTTGAAGGCATAGCGATGTTAGGTGACCTTATCAGAATCAGGCATATGCATCGGAATGATTGAGTGTTTCGCAACGAAATTATAGCGTATATAACTACAGGCAGTCCGACTACATCAAACTATTTGTCGTTATTGCTCGCTTTCTCTGATTTAAACTGTATTAGTTTCTTTTGAGTGATGTTTAAAGAAAAGAACACTCCTGTTTCACAACGTGTGACTATCTCACTCAGATCCCTCTGGTCTGTCATCTTATGTCTGGAGTAGCTTTTAACCGGTTTCAACTTGAGCCTTGTTTTGATCCGAGTCACCAAATGAGGAACCCATCTTGTACCAACCTACTGGTCTTCAAAGTGAATCTTCAGTACACTAAAAGCAAATCAGATCAATTATTACCCATGACGTCAGATGCTATGTATCAAGCATCGTCAACAAATTTCTCCCTTCACCGCAGCCACCTTCCTCTGTCCAATCGAATACAAAGGTATTCCATAACATGGGTCATCTACCATCGATTCAAGACCATTTTTCCAACATTTTAATCATCCCAAAATTATGGGTTATGAAAAAGAATTCTATCCGTAATCTTTATCCATACTGGCTTTGATAACACTCAGACCGTAGCCCAAGAGAGTATGGATTCAAAATATAAACGAACCGCTCCGGTGGCATAGTGGTTAGAGCGTCCGCCTTGGGTGCGGGAAGACGTGAGTTCAAACCCCAGCCGGGTCATACAAAAGACTTTAAAAATGGTACTAACAGCTGCCTCAATTGGCACTCAGCATTAAGAGGTTAGTGTTATGACTGGTTTGGCTTGGTGTTAGAATAATGTAACTGGGTGGGACATCATACCACATGTCTGAGCATTATGCCCCAGTGCTAGACATTACTATAAACGGTCACACTGCAGACATCGTAGCAATATGACTGAACCATTATTAAAGCGACGTTAAAAAAATCAAATCACACACACACACAATATAAAGGTGGCAGGGTACAGCTTCCTAGATGTCTTAGCTTAAAGCTATGGTGTGACTTTTTCAGTTATTATTGTTTAATAATTACAGATATAGACATATTTGGACATCTGTTTTTCTTGAAATTGATGTTAGACTAGCATCATTCCATAGTTACTCTGCAATATGTTGATAGTGAAATACCAATAGTTGGCTAGTAAGAATAGCTAGGCACCCATAGCAGTAAACACATGGGTTTGGGGAAAGTAGGATATCTCAATCTCAAACACGGATTGGATGACAACTTTTTCAACTGCATCATCCTGTTTAGTACAAACTATCTTGCAGAATTTTCATCTAGGAAAATGGCTTTTGTTTGCACTGTGAGCATCACATGGTGTCAAAAATGACCTTCGTACATAAAAATTGCAGGCATAAATTTGGGGTTGGGTGCATACACTTATTCTGCTATGAACTGCCAATGACTTCTCTGGTGAAGTGGATAATATGTGTATGTTTTGTTTTATATAGGTATCTAAAATATGGACCATTTTGACCTTTCTTGTGTATTTGATTTTTTATGATTATTTTTGTACTAGGTCACTGATTGTGGCATTAAATTTGTACATACAAATTGTCTCCTGTCCTCTATATCCTATGCAGAGTAGTGCAAGTGTTATTCGTCTCCAATATTTTTAAGTCATAGTCATTTTATTTGTCACACGCATATATCTCTAGGTGACAGGCGTGCTGCACGTATGGTTAGCATAATTTTATAAAACTTTATTTTCTCTAGAGATTGCCACACCAGACCAAAGTAATTGAAAAACTTCTAACAAAATATTCAGAACGTTTCAAATACCCATCACGTAAATAAAACAGTACAATTGTTCCCAATGTTGACTTTCAGGCTATTTGTCATTGACCAGTATAAAGTATGAATAAATATTCAAACAAGAAGAGACAAGAAAAGAAAGAAGCAGTGACTGGTTGATCATGAAAGAAGATTTATGATTAGATACCAAGCTAACCAATTATAAAATGTATCCAGAACTAATTATTATTTGTTAGGAATGTAAGAATGTATTTATGATATTCGTGTGTATATATATATATATATATATATATATATATATATATATATATATATATATATATATATATATATATATATATATATATATGCAATAAACTGACAACAAACAGTGCAAAACTAGTATCAAATTAGCCAGAGCGATTTCGACTCTTAATAAGTCCTTTTCAAAGGCAAATGCAAAACATCAACAAGGCAAATAAATAAAACAAAAACCTTTATGTTTGCAAAACTTAACATGGGTTTTGCTACAGGAATTAAACCTTTAAATGTATTATGCTCCAACTAGTTTATTTCAGCTTCTTCTGGATGCTGGAAAATAATTGTATTGACCTAGAAATCGATGATCAATAATGACATCTATTGTTTTATGTAAATTTATGTAAGCGCAAACTATATCCTGGATATTTCATTGACATAGTAGTAATTATACGCTATTAAGCAAATTTAGAGAATCATTTAAACGAAAATGTGCCGGCTTTAAAAATTATTTCATATGTGCACGGCTATCTTTTTCTAGTCTTCTTTGTTTAAGCCGCTTAGTTTCAAAGTTCTATGGCGGTATCCGGTCAGATTCCTTTTCTTTCCTGTTTTCGGAACACCAGTTGGGGTTGTGAACAATTGCAATGAGTGTTATATCACCCAAGTGTAGTCTAGGAAGGATATTTGTTATAAGACCGGACTTCTGTACAGCTTGATTACTTTTTGTACATTTATGTAACGCAGATTATATCCCGGATATTTGATTCTATTTCAGTTATTCTTATAGTAAAAATTGAAGGATAATAAGAAGATTTAGAAAATGTTAAATTCTACTGGTGCATCGTTTTCATTTTCTAGTCTTCTTGGTTTAGACCGCTTGGTTTCAATGTTCTAAGGGGGCGTATCCAGTATGATTTTTTTTCCTTCCTGGTTTCGGAACTCCAGCTGTGGTTGTTAGCAATAGCAATAAGTATTATATCACTGAAAGTGTGGCCAGGGGAGGAGAAGTGTTCTACGACCGGGCTTCTGTACAGCTTTTTTGTCATCCAATCAGATATATGAAGGTTGATTCTTTTGTGTAGCTTTTCAGTTTCTCCGACATACTGAGGACTACAGATTGTACATATGAAGAGATAAATTACATTCTCTATTTTGAACCTTGTATGTTTAGTTTTTCGTTAGTCACTTTGCTAGAATATGTCCTGATCTCTATCATATGTTCACAGGTTTTACACCTTTTATCACCACAGAGCTCATTTGACTACGATGGTCTTGGTTAGTGATTGGCGTTAGCTTCGCCCTGACTAGGATGTCTTTGAGTTTTTTTTGTTTCTTTTTTTTGTTGTTTTTTTTTTTGTTCTCCTGTAAACTACTACAGGTTTATTTGGGGGGATTAACTTTAGCGCATCCTACGATTCCACAATGGGCCAGTGTTTCCCGATGAGTTTCCCTACTTTATGGTCATCTGGATCGTAGGTCAGGATATTTGGTATCCTATCAGCCTTTTCTTTATTTCCATATTTTAGTAGGTTATCGCGGTTTGTTTGTTTAACATTGCCTCCACAATCAGGTCTTTGTCGTGATCTCAGTAAATTAAAAATGTTTACATAGCTCTTCAGACCTTTTAGGAATGCTTCATCGTAGGAGCAAATCATGTGTATCATCAATGCCTGGCTATATGGGATGTTCCCAATGTAGCATTTTGAATGACAATTGGTTGGGAGGAGATGCTGGTGTCTGTCGGTTGGTTTTAAGTAGATGTCTGTATAGAGTTTTTTTTTTACCAGGTTTTTGTGTCCAGAAAAACGTAGTTTGAGTAGGTGACTTCTGCCGTAAATTTTATTGAAGGATGGAAGCTGTTTGCCTTTGAAATGAAATCGTCCAGAAATTCTCTTCCACGTTGCCACTTTATTTCTGTATCGTAATAAATTTAAAGGTCTAACTCCTGTAGAAAAAGCCATGTAATGTTCTGCAAGCACAACGGCTATTATGCTTTATTTGTTGGTCATATCTATGTTTCGCATTTGCATTAGAAAAAGACTAATTAAGAGTCGAAAGTGCTCAGTCTAATTAAATACTAGTTTGGCACTGTTCGTTTTCAGTTTATTGCATTTATCTCAATCAATCCCTGACACAGCAATCCTTTGCTGGATCCAATGTACTTGAAATGACTCTGATCACAAACTAAGTAACAGATAGAAGCAAAACAAATATATTGTGTAAAACTTAAGAATGAATTTAATTATCAATGTCAAAAATGAGATTATGACGTGAACATAGTTTGTCATAATGTTAATCCAGAATAATCCTCATAAACGTTAATGAATGTTCTCAATGAATGAAAAGTTCTGTATAAATTTCCAGACCGGAAGTGTATTAGTGCTCCATTATTGGTGAGGTTGTCTAAACGGCTGCGTCCAGAACTCCTTCGAATAATACATAACATTTCCAGAATAATATTTTTTTCCAAATAATAAGCACTTTCTATTTCCACTGAACAGTCCCTGCAAATATTTTTTTATATCTTTCTAAGCGCAACATAAACACGTCTACAAACTTAAGACAGGGATAGAAGAAATAAAAATTGCCTGAAATCGGAATGTATCTTATTGTTCAGTTCTCTTCACTTAAACACCTTCAATTACGACTCTTAATTTGACCGCTCTGGTGGCCTAGTCTTTAGATCTCCCGACTCTGATGCCGGATGTAGAGGTTTCAAACTCCGGCGAAGTCACACAAAAGACAAGTAAAAATGTTACTTACAACTGTCTGGCTCAGCGCTCAGCATTACGATGTCAGTGCTAGGACTTATCGGCCAGGTGTCAAGAACTTGTTACTGGCTGGGACTTTATACTACACATATTTGGCATGATGCCCCAATGCTATAAAACTGTCATACTGCGGGCGTTGTAGCGATGCCCCAATGTTATAAAACTGTCATACTGCGGACGTCGTAGATGCCACGATGCTATATAAAACTGTTACACTGCGAACGTCGTAGCGATGCACCAATGCTATAAAACTGTCATACTGCGGACGTCGTAGATGCCCCAATGCTATAAAACTGTCACACTGTGGACGTCGTAGCGATACCCCAATGCTATAAAACTGTCACACTGTGGACGTCGTAGTGATTCCCCAATGCAATAAAACTGTCACACTGCGGACGTCATCCGATGCCACAATGCTATAAAACTGTCATACTGCGGTCGTCGTAGCGATGTGATTTAAAAATGCTTCAAGCTACGTTCAAAATCCATATCACACACATGACTATTATTTCAAAAGATACCCCACGTGACAGACCATGTTACTAATTTTATGTAGAATTTGCCCATTCATGGTAGCTAGAACAATAAATAGGAAGTTAGGGAATTCATCTAAAAACCCCATCAGCCAATTAGAAATTAATTAAACTGGCCATTACGATCATTATTAACAATTGTCTTCACCTACGTAAGCATCTATTTATATATATATATACGAAACTCAGATCACATAGGCTTAATTTAACTAAAAATATTCTGTACAATTTACAGCTATGAGTAAAAATTATAAAAATGAAGTTAAAAAAATAAAAATATACATATATGTCAATGATCATTGTTACACACATCTACACTGGGCAGTCGAACTTTTCTACAATATGGGTAATGCTGGATAACTTCGCGATTTTCTGCATTCGCTTTGCTTGCAAACACAGTCATCCAATTCGATAAATTGAATGAAGTGTATTAAAACTCATGTGCCTCCCTGACAAAAAGTCGAGGTAGATTAGCTACTAATTTTGCGCCTTTAGTGGGCTACATCGACAAAGAAAATGCTATCAACAGAAAAATAACCATAGCTAATAGCACAATTAGAAACAGACATTTAATAAAAAAATCAATATAACAGTGACAGTCACGAATTTTAACTTTTGATTCATGCATCATCCATGATTCGTGAAAGAAATGTAGCTCGCAAAAGATAAAGATATAGAAGCTATTTATCTAAGTTGGGTTTCTTTTATGAATTGTTCTGAATTTTTGAAAAGCTAGGACCAAGTGGCGACCATTACTGTCACATAAGAGTATTGAAATAATTTGGATATATTCCGCATGTCCGTAACATACCATGGCGAGACTGACCACACGAAATAATTTGGATATATTCCGCATGTTCGTAACATACCATGGCGAGACTGACCACACGAAATAATTTGGATATATTCCGCATGTCCGTAACATACCATGGCGAGACTGACCACACGAAATAATTTGGATATATTCCGCATGTCCGTAACATACCATGGCGAGACTGACCACACGAAATAATTTGGATATATTCCGCATGTCCGTAACATACCATGGCGAGACTGCCCACACGAAATAATTTGGATATATTCCGCATGTCCGTAACATACCATGGCGAGACTGACCACACGAAATAATTTGGATATATTCCGCATGTCCGTAACATACCATGGCGAGACTGACCACACGAAATAATTTGGATATATTCCGCATGTCCGTAACATACCATGGCGAGACTGACCACACGAAATAATTTGGATATATTCCGCATGTCCGTAACATACCATGGCGAGACTGACCACACGAAATAATTTGGATATATTCCGCATGTCCGTAACATACCATGGCGAGACTGACCACACGAAATAATTTGGATATATTCCGCATGTCCGTAACATACCATGGCGAGACTGACCACACGAAATAATTTGGATATATTCCGCATGTCCGTAACATACCATGGCGAGACTGACCACACGAAATAATTTGGATATATTCCGCATGTCCGTAACATACCATGGCGAGACTGACCACACGAAATAATTTGGATATATTCCGCATGCCCGTAACATACCATGGCGAGACTGACCACACGAAATAATTTGGATATATTCCGCATGTCCGTAACATACCATGGCGAGACTGACCACACGAGTTGGTATGCAACTTTATGGCTAGCTAAGATATATGTGATGGTGGTATGCTATTGGGTCTTTGTAGGTTCTCTTGCTTGTTGTTTTTTTAATTTAATTTTGTTTGAAAACGTAGTTGCAGTTTGAAAGCAACATAGTACAAACGGTTTAACTTTATTATTTTCTAATATAATAACTTGTTTTACAAATTGCATCAGTAATTATAATTAGTCCATTCTGCGAATAATTAATGTGGACTAAGATTTTCCATTAGTTCAGGCTTAAAGTGGCGGTCAGTTCAGAGAGTTTTTTCAAATGCATAGTTTGTTCTTACACGTGATCGGACCAATAGCGCTTTAGTGCGTGGAACGATGGAATAAAAAACCCTTTACAATCAAACATAAATGGATTTGTCATATTTTTCATGTACATTACAACGACTGTATTAAGAGTCCAAGCATCACTAGCATTATCCAATAAATAATTTGCACAAATACTTATACCTTATGTCATTCAGTAAAATCGCATGTATTACCCCCCCATAGTAGCTCATATAGATAAATCTACCTGCTAGAATGTACGTTTGAGGTTATCTACTAAATACTATACCGAACGGTACTATTTGCTTTTGCATTTCTCCATATTATACATTGTTATGACTTATGATAAAACATTTAGGATTACTTGAAGTTTAATTCACAAAAGCTGTACGTGTCTCTTGAATTTTCACTTTGCATTGTCGATGAATATTCCTTCAAGACTATTATATAACCGCTCCAGTCCCCAAGGTTCATTCCTGTTGCACCAAACGATTTGATGTGTTCATGGTTGCGTCACCTACAATAATAAATTCAGCAATAGGAATCCGGCCTCCGTTTGGGCTTGAATGCATTGCAAATATTGGTTATATTATGCCCGTTAATGAGAGAAACAATGATAAAATCGTTCCGCCAAAACAAGTATTAAGGTACGTTAACATTTACTGACGAGACCAACCAGTAAGGGTTATTCATTGTATCTAAGATTTAATGTCGAGATACATAATGTCATAGTAAAGGCGCTATTTAATGGGAGATGGATTGTACCGCACTGCACTATAGTGCAAGTCACGTTTGTCATGTGTGCTCATTTCCTCGTTTTAAATTAAATAAAAATGATTATTTTAAAATTTAATTCTACTTTTCTTGAACCAACGTCTTATCAATCCTGATTTTTTGAATGATCTGCATCTTATCAATGATCAATAAACTTCCCGACGAAAATTATAGATCTCTGAAGTCTTTTACAGTGATTGCCATGTACTAAACTTGGGTCAAGAAAAGATCACTTTGAATGGACTCGTCACAATATAGGGTAGTAGGAATTTGTTTATCAATATGGGTAGCGTTCATTATGACCTCACTGTGAGCGACATTTAATCCGGATTGTACTAGATCACACCTTTAGGTCCATTTTGTCCAAAAACTTCCAATTACTTTAATATATATTTTGCGGTAAGGCACTTTCGGGGCCTGTAAATATTGACCTTCCAAACGAAGGTAGATGTATACGAATCCCAATGAAGTGAACATTTGCCGCATGAAGTTATATATTAACAAATATAGGTATATATTAACAAATTCTATAAAGTGACATCAATTACTGAAATAATCGATGTCGAATGCATACATGACCTGTGTCACTTTAACCATAGTAATGACTACTTCAAAACTGAATTTTCTGGTTAAAGGTATTGCCTGGCTGATATTGTTGAATCTGATTGGTGACCATTATGCGACTGTCTGGAAATATTGTGCTGATAACTAAAGACAAATAAGGACCAAATGACACAAAATCAAGAATGAACAGAAGATACTATAACAACATTAATATTACATTTTAAAGAATTCAAATATTCTATTAGATGCATAAAGGTGCCTACGTTCAGTTTAGAATTACAACTGGTGATGGAACAGAAACATCAAATGAAGGAAACAAACAATAGGAAGCATTCGTTCATATACAAGGTATAATATAAAATTAGTATCATACTGTATATTACTAAGATATCCCTGGATTTAACTAAATTAAGCACGCTTTTGCTAAAATTTGTATGAAAATAACACAGTCCTTTTAAATATGTCACATTTCCAATCCAGCCTTTCAAATCTTAATGTAACTATTGGTGTTTATATTTCCATGCAGAGTGAAAAGTTATTTTCCATTTGTTCGTTTATTAGTAATATTTGAATATAGATCTGACAAAATCAATAATATTGAGTATTTAAAAAAAAATTAGAATCAATGTGCTTCAATTTTATGAAATGAAATAAATTATTGCAGCAACTTACTTGAAAGTGTTTGGAAAATTTGCCACAAACATATTTTGAAAATGAAAGAAGTCCAGACAATGATATCTTTGTTTCCCAACATCATTTAAGAAATGACGTTATCCTCTTTATGACGTCATATTAATGACGTTAAAGTATATGCGATACCTAGTTTGGATGGGCTATACTTTCCTTAACATGTTTTGCCTTGTGTTTTTGTGTTTATGACATCACAGCGCACTACATTCAAGCCGGATTTACAGCATCACACCTTAAAATTGATCTTGTCCAAAAATGTGCACGTATATGAACACTGATTTTGCCGTTATATACTTCTCCAGCGAGTAAATAATGACTTTCCAACATGATATGGGTCCAACATGGCACTACTAAGCATCCTATATACTATCGGTAATTCGGAACCTATCAGTTTTCAACTTAGATATAGTAAAAATCTTACAGATCATGTTGGATTTCAAAGCAAGCTCTTTCAGACATGAGTGTCATTTGTTTACAATTTGATTAAGCATGCCTTTAAAAATAGCAATTATTCATTATATCTTTATACACCCATACCATGTTGGAAAGTCATTATTTACTTGCCGGAGAAGTACATATGTAGTACAGAAGTACAGAATTGTTCGTATACGTGGACATTTTTTTAACAAGATCAATTGTAAGGTGTGATCCTTTAAAATCCGGATTGAATGTAGTGCTCTGTGATGTCACAATGAAAGCTACTCATGTTGTTATGCAAATTTTACTTCTCTATATTGAGAGGATTAGACGTGATATGCTGTTTTATTGACCCAGTTTAGTACCTGGCCACCATTGTAAAAGTCCGTAGAGAATCGATACTTTTCATCTTTAAGTTTCTTAATGACAGTTAACGTGAGATCTTTCAATAATCAGGATTGATCAGGCTCTGGCTGAAAAATATAAGCATGACATTTCAAAATAACAATTTGTATTTTACTTAAGATGAGTACATGACTACGTTCGCGTCTCTATCAAGTTATTTCCCCTTACATTGCCACTCATTAAAATGTCGCATTTTATGTACGACACAATGAAATATATTATGTATTACAGTTTAACGAACGAAAAGAAAATATTCTCTTTTAAATACGTCTAGGATTATTTACTACTACGTGACCTGTGTGACTTTTAATAACATCTCAATATTAGTAGGGTGGGGATCCGAAAACGTAAGGGAACCACTGCTGTAACACATATATTTCATTGGCTGGTACATAAAAGGCGACATTTTAACCAGCTTTAAATCTAACACTATTTATAAACATCTACATTTATGTCTGTAAGGACCTTTTCACTTCCCTAGTGACGACTTTGCAATCATCATTATGTTATCATGGCTTGTATCATATGATTAGAAACCTTCGAATATTAGTAAAGTTATTCAACAAACGTTCTGGGGTATATTAGTGAATACGAGACAGGGATCTAATAAATTTCAAAACTGTCTGTCATCAACTTGGAAGATTAACTTTTGAACTGCTGTATGTGCCCTTAAAATAGATTTTTCAAGAACAATTTACTGTATACCTCACGAAATAATCCCACTGAAAAATGTTAAAGCATTTTTGGATAAACATCGAAAGACAAAATATGAAATCTCGTTATGATATATAAGACAGTTGTATTTTTTCATAAAACGGACAAAGCATTATCCGATTAAAATGCGACAATATATTATACGACTCAAAACAAACAAAGCATCATCCGATTAAAAAACACAAAACATTTGCCAATTAAAAATAGATAAAACATTGTCCGATTCTAAACAGACAAAACATTGTCCAATTCAAAACAGACAAAACCATATCCGATTCGAAACAAACAAAACATTACCCAGTTCAAAACTGAACAGATAAAGCTTTACCCGATTCAAAATAGATAAGGCATTATCCGATACAAAACCGACCGAGCATTATCCGATTTAAAACAGACAGAGCATTGTCAGATTAACAAAGACAAACCATTGACCGATTTAAAACATACAAAGCATTTTCCGATTCAAAAATGACAAAATAATTGTCCAATTCAAGACTGACAAAACATTGTCCAATTCAAAACAGACAAAGCTAAATCCAATTAAAAACAGACACAACATTCGCCGATTAAAAATAGACAAAGCATTAACCGAATCAAAACAGGCAAAGCACTATCCGATTCAAAGCAGACAAAACATTATCCGATTCAAAACAGGCAAAGCACTATCCGATTCGAAACAGACAAAACATTATCCGATTCAAAACAGGCAAAGCACTGTCCGATTCGAAACAGACAAAGTATTGTGAGAATTAAAAAGACATAAGATTGCCCGATTCAAAACAGACAAAGCATTCTCCGATTCAAAACAAAGCATTTTCCGATTCAAAAATGACAAAATAATTTTCCGATTCAACCAGAAGAAAACATCGTCCGATTCAAAACAAAAATATTGCCCAATTCAAAACAGACAAATATTGTCTGATTCAAAACAGATATAACATTATCCGATTCAAAACAGAGAAAATATTGTCCGATTCAAATCAGACAAAACATTGTCCGATTTAATGCACACAAAGCTGTATCTGATTAAAAACAGATAAAACGTTAACCGATTCAAACCAGATAAAGCATTGTCCGATTCAAAACATACAAAACATTACCCGATTCAAAACAGACAAAGTATTATCTGATTCAAACAGACAAAGCATTATCCGATTAAAAACATACAAAACATTACCCGATTCAAAACAAACAAAGCATTATCTGATTCAAAATAGACAAATCATTATCCCATTTAAATTTGGCAAAGCATTGTCCGATTTAAAACAGACAAAACATTATCCGATTCAAAACAGACAAAACATTATCCGATTCAAAACAGACAAAACATTATCCGATTTAAAACAGACAAAATATTATCCGATTCAAAACAGACAAAACAATGTCCGATTTTTAGCAAACAATGCATTGTCTGATTCAGACGAAAACTAAAATTGTCAGATTTATAAAAGATAAAACATTGTCCGATTTAAAACAAACAAAACATTGTCCGATTAAAAATTGAATTTTGATGTACTATTGAAGACCTAAAGTTAATTTTAACAAAATTCATCATTAATTTAATTTTATCGTCAATCGGTCGTCATTCCACTTTACATGCATTAGAGTTTGTGCTACTTATAAACAATTGTCATCCTTTAATGTTTCGAATTAGACACAAGACGATCCTGCCACATTCGGGGGTGTTTGTCAAAAATATAATAATGCATTTAGTTTGTTTATAAATATCCAGTTAAATCTAACAAGAAAGAACCACCGACAACGATCATGTCAAAACAGGTGAACTTGAATGGTAATATCCTAATTGAAATACAAATCCGTTTTTATAAAATATATATGAGCGACTTCGATTTCAATTTGAAGCTGACTTTTTAAGAAGCTTTTGGGTTTGACCTTGTTTAAGAATCGCTAGTGATTCTGATAAGTCTACCGCTGATTAGTCGGATAATTCTACCACTAATAAGTCGGATAATTCTACCACTTAGTAGTCATAAAATTCTACCGCTGATTAGTCGGATAATTCTACCACTAATAAGTCGGATAATTCTACCACTAATTAGTCAAATAATTCTGCCACTAATTAGTCAAATAAGTCTACATCTAATTAGTCAACTTATTCTACCAATACTAAGTCAAATGAGTCTACATCTAATTAGTCAAATAATTCTACTTCTGATTAGTCAGATAATTCTACATCTGATTATTCGATAATTCTACCTCTGGTTAGTCGATAATTCTACCTCTGATTAGTCAAATAATTTACCTCTGAATAGTCGAATAATTCTTCATCTCTTTAGTTAAATAATTCTACCTCTGATTAGTCAGATAATTCTACCTCTGATTAGTCGACAATTCTATCCAATTAAACCCATTTCAGTTCCAGACAGGTTTAGCTCCCTTGTGAAAGTTGTCTACCATCTTCTGGGTCAACCTGTACTTTGAACATTATTTAAAGGAATGGGATTTGCCACATACTGTTATTATTTTATTCTGAAATAGGACTATAAGCAAATGAGTTATTCTGTATAAAGTATTGGTTATTTACCAATATTATTATTTTATTCAATATACACAGACTTATTGAAATCATTCAGTTTTAATGGAGACAATGATTCAAATACATTTACCATGAAAGATGACCCAAAAAATGGCTGACAGTAATTTAAAGGGAAGTAAATTATAAAGGTCTATGACATTATGTGCATTGTATCGATTTAACTATAACGGCTGTTAAGGTAGGTCAACGAGTATCTACCATTATCTGACATAGTTGGATACGAAACTACACATTTGCTTAGGAGACCGTGGTTGACCCAGTACAGTTCTCATGTGACTAGGCATCACGTACATCCAAACTGATAAAGAGCTGATATTATACTTAAAACGTCTTTACGGATGTCCATTCCATTAACTAACCTATACATTGGTTGTAGAATTGCAATTCCTTCAATGCCGACAGAGAGTAATGAGTCATAACCTACAGACAAATTTAGGCTTACATTCTTTAGATACATTTGCTCGACCAAACGAAAAAAAAAATCGGTAGACCAAACTTGTTAGAGAACAAATTGTTAGTCGAGTTAGGGCCACCGAGCC
The DNA here is from genome assembly GCA_016746295.1 of Potamilus streckersoni. Lineage (NCBI taxonomy): Eukaryota > Metazoa > Mollusca > Bivalvia > Unionida > Unionidae > Potamilus > Potamilus streckersoni. The sequence goes on along the minus strand of JAEAOA010002129.1, from coordinate 736,943 downwards.
AATGATCTATTACGTTAAAGCTTACCAGGGTACACAAAAACACATACATACATGTGTGTGTTTGTGTTATAAAGAGAGAGAGAGAGAGAGAGAGAGAGAGAGAGAGAGAGAGAGAGAGAGAGAGAGAGAGAGAGAGAGAGAGAGAGAGAGAGAGAGAGAGAAGGTGTGGTTGGGTTTTATAGCTGGATGATGGTCATGTGATAAGAGGCTATTTTTAATTCAGCATAGACGTGTGAAATGATGACATCTGATTTTGGACCATAAATGACAGGAATACCCGAGATCTAGAGGTTTTTATTGTTACTGGCACGTTATCTGTCATGGAATGTTTACTTGTTATCTTCAACTGTTTCTCTCATCGGAGAAATGGGGATACCGCGTAGCAGACTGGTAAATCAATTTATTACCTCCGTGGTTTCTGTTACTAACACTGCATTGGAATATCGAATTGTATAGCAAACGATGATTAGAAGATATACTATCACAAATAATTAATTTACTCCAGTGTTTTTTTTTTCTTTAAATTGTACGCAGAATGTCGGTATATTTTTTGCACAAAGTGATGTTAACCATGATGTTGAAAAAATGATGAAGTAAAACTTAATTCGGGATCTAATGGAATAAAAGACTTTGGGAACGGAAATATTTTAATGAAATTTAAATGCACAGGAAAGACCGAATTACACACAAGACAAGATGCCCAAGTATAAACTGCTGTGATTCGTTCTTTGGTCAAACCTCAAAGTGCTGACATCCTAGAAGAAAGCTGCGACGTCAGCGTCAAAGCTGAATGGCGAACCGTGGACCAATACATCTAAAACTGGTAGTATTAGGCGATCAGTACGTTGGGAAGACGTCAGTGATTGAACGTTACGTTTACGGCAAGTTTGACACCTGCTACACTGTGACGTTGGGTAAGTAAGTAATAAACATTGCCAGTGAATGTTACTTAATAATAATAAATATTATTTGATATATAAGAAAGCGAGATTGTGGAAATTAACTTAACTATATGCGAATGCACAATATAGGTCCTCTGTCGCTCTAGATGGCGCTTTACCCACCCAAGCTATCCGAGACATTTGATCCGTTCCTATGATATATTGACATTGATTTATCTAAGTCATGTCTTCGTGTGTTCAGTGTCTGTTAGCACCTAGACCCACTTACGCTCTAGGTCAAAATCTCAGGGAATAGGACAGACTGCTACGCGTGATTCCATCATTAGTCCATGTTTCATGACAGAATATAACAGGAGCTCATACATGAGACTCTAACTATAGAAAACGCTACAGCTACCTAAACTGTCCAAGCCAAATACCTGGATATATTACTACATGTGCGCTAACATTGACTAACATTTGCAGACTTGTGTTTTCTTTAATCTTTGAAACTAATCGCTATTTTCTTGTGTTATATTTTACGCACAAAAATGCAATGACTAACATACCAAATTCAGTTGAATTTCTATCCAAAATTGGTATGATTAGCGGTATAGCTGATAGAACAACTGTACTTGTTTATATATGCTCTCTCTCTCTCTCTCTCTCTCTCTCTCTCTCTCTCTCTCTCTCTCTCTCTCTCTCTCTCTCTCTCTCTCTCTCTCTCTCTCTCTCTCTCTGCAAACCACTCATCAGTCATACAGTCAGATAATAGGCCGACAGTACAGAGTTCGTGCTGATAATATTTACGTTGACCTAAATTGAATCATTATCTAGTATATCTTTCATCTGAGTCCTTGCTTTTCTAACATAGAATATTTAGATACTGATTGCATGCTATAAGCCAACAAGCGATTTGTTACGAGGTATTATTTCTGTACAACATACATTGTTAATTATCTCAATCCTCATCACATACGATATAATTGCTGTTGCTCTAATAGTTGTTCTAGCAACAGCAGCTGTAATAATAATAATAATAATAATAATAATAATAATAAT
>JAEAOA010002129.1:705000-732500 GCA_016746295.1 Potamilus streckersoni | reverse complement strand
TTCAAAAGCAAATACAAAATATAGGCAAGACTATTTTTAGCCTATCATGTGCCGGAAAATGTTCTTAATTCTATAACATATAATGATATAAGACAGACTCTTTATATATATTGATAATGTTACATTTCAGTAAATGGGATACTATGGCAAAAATTGGGACTCTGTACGAACCATACGTTTTGGCCTTTGTATAGAAGTGATCTTTATAAATGGGTTTCGATTAAGGGCAATGTGGTCAAAAGAGGACAAAAAATATATCCATATAGGAAACTTTTACCGAGAAATGAAATATTGATTCCAACGGAAGGTTTGTTGCGCGTTACTTCAGTTTGGTTTGATATGTAATGATAGAGCAAAATCTTGAAAGGTTATATCATTCTAAATCAAGGAAAATGTTTTGCGAAAAGCAAACATCACTGTAGCCATCAGGGCTGATCAGATGGTGTAAATGTAACCCGAAACCTTGTAGTTACGAGTAAGGCGACATAATCACTATTGTAAGAAATCTTTTGTTGTAAAGGTAAAAAGGTAGCTATCTGATTTAAATGGACATCAAATTATCAAATTACATGTATATTGAATCTACGTGGAGGGGGCATTTGCTTTTGATTGGTTGATTAGTTAATAGATTGATTTGTATTATTCTAGTGATACGGCGGGGCAGGAAGAGGCAAGGACAGTTATCCGCAGTTTGTACAGGGATGCTCATGTAAGTCTTGTAACTAGTTTTTTTACATGATTTAAAAGAAAATGTAACGGTTGTTAAAAACTGGGGTCTTTTGCTTGACCGAGAGGTGTCAAGACCCTGACTCGAATCCCACTAGAAGTCATAAGTTTACCCCATATTTCCAAAGACTTCTATACAACTTCAGTAGTAAGTTGAAAAGCCCGACGTTTCCATTCTATACATAAATTTTACAATAATCAATACAAGACCACATTATTTACAACTTGCCAATTAGCCATCAACCATACATCCTCACAGTTTCTCTACATTATTTTTCCGTTCCGCTAGTAATTCACACCGTATAAACTGTGCAACTAACCCTAACACTTTGGACTATTTTAACTGCCCACCTGAGGCCAGTCGCTCTACCGTTTCAAGGCACATCACACCAGTAAACCTACATCACATTTGCCACTATGGCAACATAAACGGTATCTTCTGAGTCCTTTCTCATTTATCCCATTATAATTTACAAATTTTCTTTTCTCATTTATCCCATTATAATTTACAGGTTTTCTACCATAAATACTGCCGCTGCAGTCATAACACCGATGTACACCACTAGGTTTATTTAAGTGCTATATCACGACAGGAACAGTCATGCGGATTGGGTCTGAAATCGCTACTCATTGGCCATGGCATCTTAGAAACTCATTAACACTTTCTCTCCGTGACGTTTGCTCCTAATAATTGACTAATTATTTCGTGCAAAGGAATCTTTCCCATTCACCGAATTCAAATAATCAAACATGTAATCACACAAACCTACATATTGCTTAAACTAAATGCGCATCTCCTTATTTTTTTTACACGGTTATTTAATCGTTAATTCATTTTTTATCAGATAGATATCACTTCCCCTGTTTGAAAGCAGCATAATAAGATCACAAAAACAACAAGACAAGAAAGAAACGTGATATAACATTATTTCGCAATGCCCATGGCTACTATTTAATTTTTCTCAGAAATTTGCATGGTAAGAGAGTAAATCACAGATTACGTCTGACTTGTTGTTAACTGAGACACGAATTTTGTATTCCCAGGCAGATGTAATTGTCAAATATAATTAAACAATCAATAGTTATATTGTTTCCCGGTACACAAATCACCTATGAAACTAAACTTGACAACTCTAGATTTTCACTCCTTACGAAAGCTGAAATCTTTTCATTGCAAGCTGTAATCTATTCATTGCATCAAAGCTATTAATTAGTTAAAAATCGAATCCTACATCTTGTTCTCACAAGGGATATGATGGAATTGTAAAGCGGTGGACGAGAAGGATGTTGCACCATATTGTAGACTTCACGTGATTGGAAGTAAACTTCAAATTTAGTGTATTCATGCAATTGCAATAAAACTTATTTAAATATTTCGTACATACAGTGGGCATGCTTTTGTACGTTAATAATGACGTCACTTCAGCCCTTCCAAATAGTTCTGCTAACTAATATTATGCTAGATGTGTTTCATTTGTCAAAGGCAAACAGATGCAAACGAAAGGAAATACTCAAACTGTTACCTATTGTTATATACCAAATCAAATTATGCACTATCTATATCATTTATATTTGGTAATATTAAATCGTTCACTATAACTGTTGTGAAATGATTAAAGAAAAAGAAATAGGTAAGTAAACAAAGGTCTCAGAGATATAAAAAATTCCCATACGACACGACAAAGTACCAATGATACAATATATCTTGCTATTACGTATATAAAATCTTTGATGGTGATACTTTCAAAGGTAAATTTACTATTGAAGTATGAATGACTTTATGTTCTTAATATCCAAACATAAAACTCATATGTTGCATCAAACTTAACACAGAGGAAATATTGTCATCATCGAGAAGCATATATGTACCTCAGGGAAATCTAAACAAATAAGTTTCCAAATGTGTGATTGTATATGATTTAGTGCATTTGAGGTAGGACAGTTATAAAAATTGTAGATCAAGCAATTAGCATGTACTAATTATATTTGTCCAGCAACAAAAAGTAATGTTTCAGTTAATTCTGGTATTAAAACGTTACTCACAAACATAAACTTCTACATATAATTTTTGAAAGATAATTTGTATGAATTAGAGACTTTAATCTAATACCCTTGAAAAAATGGATTACATACATACATACATACATACATACATACATACATACATACATACATACATACATACATACATACATACATACATACATACATACATACATACATGCATGCATGCATGCATGCATGCATGCATGCATGCATGCATGCAGACAGACAGACATACATACATACGTACGTACATACATATATACATACATACATACATACATACATACATACATACATACATACATACATACATACATACATACATACATACATACATACATACATACATACATCTATCCATATATACATACATACGTACGTACGTATGTACGTGCGTATGTACATACATACATACATACATACATACATACATACATACATACATACATACATACATACATACATACATACATACATACATACATACATACATACATACATACATACATACATACATACATGCATGCATGCAGACAGACATACATACATACATACGTACGTACATACATATATACAGACATACATACATACATACATACATACATACATACATACATACATACATACATGCATACATACATACATACATACATACATCTATCCATATATACATACATACGTACGTACGTATGTACGTGCGTATGTACATACATACATACATACATACATACATACATACATACATACATACATACATACATACATACATACATACATACATACATACATACATACATACATACATACATACATACATACATACATACATACATACATACATACATACATACATTTATATCAGGATCTTTACTCTGCTTGGTGAATAGTTGGACATATGTATAGTAAGACGTTATAATCTGACAAAAAAACAAACATGATTGTTTAATTCAAGTGAAACTTTTGTCTGTATCTTTATCAACATTAGAACACTCTCGCTCATTTCTTTCCCGCTATTGGTGTTTTCAAACTTACTCGTGTGATACCATGCAGAAGTCATTATTCTATATTTGCGCTTGTGGCCATAGTAAGAGACAAATCAGGTTTAGATTTTCACATATGAAAAGTCCGCCATCTTTGTAGAACTTGCAGTCTTTATGTAGGATTCAACATGGCAAAAATATTTATTGAAATCCTGGCAATCATTAAGAGCTCGGTTTAGTGCGCCATGCATTTTGTCGGTTTTGACTTCATTAATGTTTGATATATGTAACTTCTCAATTTCCTGTATCTGCTTGATCTGACAGACATACATACATACGTACGTACATACATATGATAATCAGCATGGCAAAATATAAACCCTTTTAGATGAAAACAAATTTTATACTTGCTTGTTAAGTGTGTAGGATGACTGTTGGTTTGTTTCATTCAGCATATTGCATTACATGCGGTCTTGTTTGGTCAGCTTCCTGTTTCTGTTCATCACTTTCATAACTTCCTCAAATAATTCAATTAATTTTATGTCGTTGTAAATTTTAGCTTTTATAAATTTTGACCGATTTTCTATTTCCGTTTCACGCTAATGTTTGAGGTTATTTGAATGTGCAAATCGAATTAATGTTTGGTCTAAGGTTCTCACTTCCAGGAAAATAAAATAAACAAATATTAATCCAATATCTTTGACCTAAAAGTTATTTTATGGAGTCTTATAAATGCATAACATTCACATTTTGCATTTGATGTTGACAGCGTTTAATTTAAGTGACTCTTTATCATATTAACTGAAAAAATATATTATCAGAATAATCTTAACCACGACACTTGAAATTTTATGTACACAAAATATCAAACTGTTCGGCTTCAGTCGCTATGAGCCTGGAAGACACAATAACATTGCCTAAAACTTTTAATATAGCTGCAATCGAATTTTCTACATGCACTGTAACATTTAAATCTAAAGTATCTAGCAAAGAAAGGTCAGCAATTATGTCTTTAAAAAATTTTAATTCTGATTTTTTTTCGCTCTTGTGCTGGTTTGCAATGTTTCTCATGTTAATAGTTCCAACTTAAGGCTATTCCTTTTGCTTTGAAAAAGGGAAATAACTTTCATACCTTCATTCCATTCAAAATTTTGAAAAAGGAAAGGTCTCTCCTCTAACCTTAACCTGTCCTCTGAGTAGTGTGTGTTGTCACTGGGAATGTCTTAAGCATAATTAATCCGTTTATCCTTTAATCCTTTTTAGCGTTTTATTGGCTCTAAGGATCCTAACCCGGACTAGTCTAAATGTCGCCTCCATTCAAAACAATTACACAGGATTAATTCAACCCAATTAGAGAACATAAGCAAAACAAAATCTTAGAAACTCCAAAATGAAGTCAACCTATTGAAGTCACTACGTTTACACTGTAGATATAGGTGTATCAGTCATTTAGCTTTCACTTCTTGCCTTTTCATTAATTCTGGGTCGAGTTTCTCATCGTATCTTGAATCCAATCGTATTGGTATGCTCGAGCATTAACTGACAAGAGAAAATAGCTAAACAATCATTACATATCAAAGACCACAGTCCGCGATGAGATTCCAACAGCATTAGAATGCAATAGTTGTATCAAAACAAGACGCATTATCTTCAACGAGTATTAATACTGCTTTAGTAATGCCATATACTAGGTACACAAAAAAATTAATTCAGTGCTCTACACACCCAGATAAATAGATGCCTCTCGCGTACATCATTATTAGAAATCTAGCAATTTTGAACTGTTTAAAAAATCAAATTGCAGATATGTAACTTATAGGTGGAATAGACCTAAAATTGTTCAGTTTTAATATTTGAATATCAAACATATATATCTTTAAAACTGGTCAATATACATACATTTATATGACGATTATTCATTTTATTTTGATCCTCTTGTTTCTGCATTCCATGAAAAGTCATTATAAAAACCGAAAAATGCATATGGCAAAATCATATATGTGGCCATATTTGGACGAGGTCAACCTAAAAGGGTGATCCAATAAAAAGCCGGAATGAATGTTGAGCTGTGATGTCGCGATGAAAGATATGTGTTTTGAAAAATAATTCTTACAAGCATGTTTGTCATGATTAAACCCGACATTTCCTTTTTGACTCTTTTTAGTAACCATGGCAACCATGGTAAAAGTCCATTGCGACCCATACTTTTCATCTGAAAGTTTTTCATGACAGTTAAGTCGTAGAACATACAAAAGTCAGGGATTGAATATAGTTATTTAAGCTATGTTAGTATCACTTTTAAGAACAACGATTAATATTATTTAATTTATAATAGTAAACGTGCCTACATGAGAACGTTGACAAAAATAAGTCTCCTTCAGAAAATCGAAGTTGTTTGACTAAAACCAATAAAAAGACGAAATGGCATAGAATGCACACTGTTTGTTATACACTGTTTTCCTCGTCGCTTTTGGGAACCTCTCAAATTTATATCAACTTAACTAATCATGATATAATGGTGTCCGTGCCTAATATAATAATTTAAAATTACCACTCGGATATCGTTAATGATTTTAGAATCATGTACTGCTGTTGTATGGATAGGTTCAATAGGACATGGCTTAAGCAAGTTCGCACTTCTAAAGCTTTCTATTTTTGACTCCTATGAATCATATATATTAAACATATTCGTTCTCGATGTTCTCAAAGAGGGGGAGAAGAGGATGTCTACATCAGTATAATTTATGGATATTGTTGATTTTATATATATATATATATATATATATATATATATATATATATATATATATATATATATATATATATATATATATATATATATATATATGTGTGTGTGTGTGTGTGTATGTGTGTGTGTGTAAGCGTGTGTGTGTGTGTGTGTGTTTTGAATACCACCAAAATTTTAATTTTCGTAACGCTTTCAGCAAATAAGAATCGCTAAATTTTATATACTGGTATAGCAGCTTCTCCGTGTTCACGATGATGAAAATCGGTCTTATTTATATGCAGTGTGAAAACATATTCTTTGTAATTCCAGACCCACATTTTGAAGACAAAAACTATATAAATGATTTCTGTTCCTGTTTTAAAAACGTGATAACTTTATGACCTCATTTTGTACCACTGCTGACAAAAATATCAAGTAATACTATTCTTCGATTTATCAAGTAATACTATGCTTCGTTTTATCAGGGCATTATCCTTGTATTTGACTGTGGCAGGAGAGACACGCTTGATCACGTGACAGAGTGGATGGAGCTCCTCAAACAGGTAAGTCTGTAAGTCTGACTAGCTCTATTACAGAGGATATTGAATTTACCCCCATTGGCGTCGGCTTTCCCGGGAGACTCGACACTTTGACAACTAGTTCACACACCTAATTTAAGAACATTATCCAAATTTTCTCTCAAACAGAAATAGTAAATTGGAATATATAACTAATATCCTAATATATGTTCATATCTTTGGGTCTAAAGCTAAGATGCTATGTATTGAGCAAGGAAATAATGAGACTTTTGGAAGCGAAACAGTCATTCAGCATGGAGGCGATATAGTCCGTTTCCACAGTAACTGTATCCTCTTCGTGGTCATTATATGTTATGCGATATAGTCCGTTTTCACAGTAACTGTATGCTCTTCATGGTCGTTATATGCTATGCAATATAGTCCATTTGCTCAGTATCTGAATCCTCTTCATGGTTATTATATGCTATGCGATATACTCCGTTTGCACAGTAACTGTATCGTCTTAAAAGTCATTATATGCTATGCGATATAGTCCGTTTTCACGGTAACTATATCCTCTTCATGGTTATTATATGCTATGCGATATAGTCCGTTTTCACATTAACTGTATCCTCTTCATGGTCATTATATGTTATGCGATATAGCCTGTGTGCACAGTACCTGTATCCTCTACATGGTCATTATATGCTATGCGATATAGTCCGTTTTCACGGTAGCTATATCCTCTTCATGGTCATTGTATGCTATGCGAAATAGTCCGTTTTTACAATAACTATATCGTCTTCGTGGTCATTATATGCTATGCGATATAGTCCGTTTTTACAATAACTATATCCTGTTCATGGTCATTATATGCAATGCGATTTTTCCGTTTTTACAATAACTATGTCGTCTTTGTGGTCATTATATGCTATGCGATATAGTCCGTTTTCACAGTAACAATATCCTCCTCGTTGTCACTTTTGTATGCTATGCGATATAGTCTGTTTTCACAGAAACTACATCCACTTCATGGTCATTATATGCTATGCGATATAGTCCGTTTGCACAGCAACTGTGTCCTGTTCTTGATCATAATATGCTATGCGATATAGTCCGTTTGCACAGTAACTGTATCCTCTTTATGGTCATTATATGCTATGCGATATAGTCCGTTTGCACATTAACTGTATCTTCTTCATGCTCATTATATGCTATGCGATATAGTCCGTTTGCACATTAACTGTATCTTCTTCATGCTCATTATATGCTATGCGATATAGTCCGTTTGCATAGTAACTATATCCGCTTCATGGTCATTATACTCTATGCGGTATAAGCAGTTTTCACAGTAACTGTATCCTCTTCATGGTCATCATATGCTATGCGATATAGTCGGTTTTTCAGTAAGTATATCAGCTGCATGGTCAATATATGCTATGCAATATAGTCCGTTTGCACAGCAACTGTATCCTCTTCATGGTCATTATATCCTAAGCGATATAGTCCGTTTGCAAGGTAACTGTATCCTCTTTATAGATCTTATATGTTATGCGATATAGTCCACATGCAGAGTAACTATCCTCTTTATGGTCATTATATGCTTTACGATATTGTCCGTTTGCACGACAACTGTATCCTCTTCATGATCATGATATGTTGTGTGATATAGTCAAGTTGCACAGTGACTGTATCCTCTACATGGTCGTTTGCACAGTAACTGTATCCTCTTTATGGTCATTATATGCTATGCGATATAGTCCGTTTGCACATTAACTGTATCTTCTTCATGCTCATTATATGCTATGCGATATAGTCCGTTTGCACATTAACTGTATCTTCTTCATGCTCATTATATGCTATGCGATATAGTCCGTTTGCATAGTAACTATATCCGCTTCATGGTCATTATACTCTATGCGATATAAGCAGTTTTCACAGTAACTGTATCCTCTTCATGGTCATCATATGCTATGCGATATAGTCGGTTTTTCAGTAAGTATATCAGCTGCATGGTCAATATATGCTATGCAATATAGTCCGTTTGCACAGCAACTGTATCCTCTTCATGGTCATTATATCCTAAGCGATATAGTCCGTTTGCAAGGTAACTGTATCCTCTTTATAGATCTTATATGTTATGCGATATAGTCCACATGCAGAGTAACTATCCTCTTTATGGTCATTATATGCTTTACGATATTGTCCGTATGCACGACAACTGTATCCTCTTCATGATCATGATATGTTGTGTGATATAGTCAAGTTGCACAGTGACTGTATCCTCTACATGATCGTTATATGCAATGCGATATAGTCCGTTGTACAAAAACTGTATCTTCTTCTTGGTCATTATATGCTATGCGATATAGTCCGTTTTTACATGAAAATCATCGTCATTATATGCAATGCGATAAAGTCCGTTTGTACAGAAACTCTATCTTCTTCTTGGTCATTATATGCTATGCGATATAGTCCGTTTTTACAGTAACTATATCAGCTTTATGGGCAATATATGCTATGCGATATAGTCCGTTTGCACGGTAACTGTATCCTCTTCTTGTACATATTATGCTATGAGATATAGTCCGTGTGCACAGTAACTGTATGCTCTTATTGGTCATTACATGCGATGCGATATAGTCCGTTTGCAAGGTAACTATATCCTCTTCATGGTCATTATATGCTATGCAATATAGTCCGTTTGCACAGTAACTATATCCGCTTCATGGTCATTATATGCTAAGTGATATAGTCCGTTTGCACAGTAACTGTATCCTTTTCATTGTCACTATATGCTATGCGATATAGTCCGTTTTCACATTACCTTCACCCTCTTTGTGGTCATTATATGCTATGCGATATAGTCCGTTTTCACATTAACTGTATCCTCTTCATGGTCATTATATGTTATTCGATATAGTCCGTGGGCACAGTACCTATGTCCACTTCATGGTCATTATATGCTATGTGATATAGTCCGTTTGCACATTAACTGTATCCTCTTCTTGGTCATTATATGTTATACGATATAGTCCGTTTTCACAGTAACTGTATCCTCTTCATGGTCATTATATGCTATGCGATATAGTCCGTTTGCACAGTAACTTTATCCTCTTCATGTTCATTATATGCTATGCGATATAGTCCGTTCTCACAGTAAATGTATCCTCTTCATGGTCATTATATGCTATGCGATATAGTCCGTTTGCACATAAATTTTATCCTCTTCATGATCATTATATGCTATGCGATATAGTCCGTTTGCACATTCACTGTAGCCTCTTCATGGTCGTTATATGCTATGCGATATAGTCCGTGTGCACAGTACCTGTATCCAATTCTTGCTCATTATATGCTATGCGATATAGTCCGTTTTCACAGTAACTATATCCACTTCATGGTCATTATATGCTATGCGAAATAGTCCGTTTTGACATTAACTTTATTATATTCGTGGTCATTAGATGCTATGCCATATTTTCCGTTTTCACAGTAACAATATCCTCCTCTTGGTCAGTTTTGTATGCTATACGATATAGTCTGTTTGCACAGTAACTATATCCTCTTCATCGTCATTATATGATATGCGATATAGTCCCTTTGCACATTAGCTGTATCCCCTTCATGGTCATTATATGTTAAGAGACGTAGTCCGTTTGCACAGTAACTGTGTCCTTTTCTTGGTCATTATATGCTATGCGATATAGTCCGTTTTCACAGAAACTATATCAGCTTTATGGTCATTACATGCTATGCGATATAGTCCGTTTTCACAGCAACTGTGTCCTATTGATGGTCATTATATTGATTGCGATATAGTCCGTTTGCACAGTAACTATCTCCGCTTCATGGCCATTTTATGCTATGCGATATAGACCGTTTGCAGAGTAACTGTATCCTCTTCGTAGCAATTATATGCTATGCAATATATTCCGTTCTCACAGTAACTATATCCCCTTCATGGTCATTATATGCCATGCGATATAGTCCGTTTGCACAGTGACTATATCCGCTTCATGGTCATTATATGCTATGCGATATAGTCCACATGCAGAGTAACAATCCTCTTTTATGGTCATTGTATGTTATACGATATTGTCCTTTTGCACGGCAACTGTATCCTCTTCCTGGTCATTATATGCTGTGCGATATAGTCCGTTTCCATAGTAACTGTATTCACTTCATTGTTATTATATGCATTACGATATAGTCCGTTTGTACAGAAACTGTATACTCTTCATGGTTATTATATGCTATGCGAAATAGTCCGTTTTCACAGTAACTATATCAGCTTCATGGTCAATATATGTTATGCGATATAGTCCTTTTTCACAATAATTGTATCCTTTTCATGTTCATTATATGCTATGCGATATAATCCGTTTGCACAGTAACTGTATCCTCCTTATGGTCATTATATGCTATGCGATATATTCCTTTTTCACAGTAACTTTATTCGATTTATGGTCTTTATATGTTACACGATATAGACCGTTTTTACAGTATCAATATCCTCTTCATGGTCATTATATGCTTTGCGATATAGTCCGTTTGCACATTACTGTATCCTCTTCATGGTCATTTTATGCTATGCGATATAGTCCGTGTGCACAGTAACTGTATCAGCTTCATGGTGATTATATGCTATGCGATATAATCCTTTTTCACAGTAACTTTAACCCCTTCATGGTCATTATATGTTATGCGATATAGTCCGTTTTCACAGTAACTGTATCCACTTCATGGTCATTATATGTTATGTGATATAGTCCGTTTGCTCAGTAACTATATCCTCTTAAAGTTGATTATATGCTATGCGATATAGTCGTTCTCACAGGAACAGTATTCTCTTCATGGTCATTATATGTTATGCGATATAGTCCGTTTTCACAATAACAGTATCCGCTTCCTAGTCATTTTATGCTATGAGATATAATCCGTTTTCACAGTAACTGTTTCCGTTTCATGGTCATTATATGCTATGATATTTATTCCCTTTTCACATTAAGTGTATCCGATTCATGGTCATTATATGTTATGCGATATAGTCCGTTTGCACAGTAACTATATCCTCTTCATGGTCATTATATTTTTTGCGATATAGTCCCGTTTGCACAGTATCTGTATCATCTTCTTGTTCATAATATGCTCTGCGATATAGTCCGTTTGCACAGTAACTATATCCTCTTCATGGTCATTATATTTTTTTGCGATATAGTCCCGTTTGCACAGTATCTGTATCATCTTCATGGTCATTATATGCTCTGCGATATAGTCTGTTTTCGCAAAAAATATATCCCCTTCATGGTCATTATATGTTATGCGATATAGTTTGTTTTCATATTAACGTTATCCGCTTCACGGTCATTATATGTTATGCGATATAATCCGTTTTCACATTACCTGTATCCGCTTCATGGTCATTTTATGCTACGGGATATAATCCGTTTTCACAGTAACTGTTTCCTTTTCCTGGTCATTATATGCTATGCGATATAGTCCGTTTCACAGTAAGTGTATCCGATTCATGGTCATTATATGTTATGTGATATAATCCGTATGCACAGTAACCATATCCTCTTAATGGTCATTATATTTTTTGCGATATAGTCCCGTTTGCACAGTATCTGTATCATCTTCGTGTTCATAATATGCTCTGCGATATAGTCCGTTTGCACAGTAACTATATCCTCTTCATGGTCATTATATTTTTTGCGATATAGTCCCGTTTGCACAGTATCTGTATCATCTTCGTGGTCACTATATGCTCTGCGATATAGTCTGTTTTCACAAAAAATATATCCCCTTCATGGTCATTATATGTTATGCGATATAGTCAGTTTTCACATTAACATTATCCGCTTCATGGTCATTATATGTTATGCGATATAGTCCGTTTTCACAGTAACTATATCCTCTTCTTGGTCATTATCTGTTATGCGATATAGTCAGTTTTCACAGCAGCTTTATCCCCTTCATTGTCATTAAATGTTATGCGAAATAGTCCGTTTTCACACTAACTGTATCCTTTTCATGGTCATTATAAGTTATGTGATACAGTCCCTATGCTCAGTAACTATATCCACGTCATGGCCATTACATATTATGCGATATAGTCCGTTTTCACAGTAACTTTACCCTCTTCATAGTCATTATATGTTATGCGATATAGTCCGTTTTCACAGTACCTTTATCCTCTTCTTGGTCATTATATGTTATGCGATATAGTCCGTTTTCATAGTACCTTTATCCTCTTCTTGGTCATTATATGTTATGCGATACTGTCCGTTTTCACAGTAACTGTATCCCCTTCATGGTATTTATATGTTATGTGATATAATCCGTTTGCTCAGTAACTACATCCTCTTCTTGGTCGTTATATGTTATGCAATATAGTACGTTTTCTCAGTATTTTTATCCTATTCATGGTCATTGTATGCTATGCGATATAGTCCGTTTGCACAGTAACTTTATCCTCTTCATGGTCATTATATGCTATGCGATATAGTCCGTTTTCTCGGTAACTGTATCCGCTATATGATCGTTATATGTTATGCGATATAGTCCGTTTTCACAGAAATTATGTCCGATTCATGGTCATTATATGCTATGCGATATAGTCCGTTTTCTCGGTAACTGTATCCGCTTTATGGTCGTTATATGTTATGCGATATAGTCCGTTTGCACAGTAACTGTATCCTCTTCATGGTAATTATATGCTATGCGATATAGATGTTCTCACGGTAACTGTATCCTCTACATAGTCATTATATGCTATGCGATATAGTCCGTTTTCACAGTAACTGTATCCCCTTCATTTTCATTATATATTATGTGATATAGTCCGTTTGCTCAGTAACTATATCCGCTTAATGGTGATTATATGCTATGCGATATAGTCGTTCTCACATTAACTTTATCCTCTTCCTGGTCATTATATGTTATGCGATATAGTCCGTTTTCACCGTAACCTTGTCCGCTTCATCCTCTTTATGGTCGTCATATGCTGTACGATATTGTCCGTTTGCACGGCAACTGTATCCTCTTCATGGTCATTATATGCTGTGCGATATAGTCCGTTTGCACAGTAACTGTATCCTCTTCGTGGTCATTATATGCAATGCGATATATTCCGTTTGCACAGTAACTTTATCCTCTTCATGGTCATTATATGTTATGCGAAATAGCCCGTTTTCACAGTGATTTTATCCTCTTCATGGTCATTATATGTTATTCGATATAGTCCGTTTTCACGTTAAATATATTCGCTTTATGGTCATTATATGCTATGCGATATAATCCGTTTTCACAGTAACTGTATCCTCTTCATGGTCATTTTATGTTATGCGATATATTCTGTTTTCACCGTAACTGTATCTGCTTTATTATTAGGTATATGTTATGCGATATCGTCCGTTTTCTCAGTATCTATATCCTCTTCATGGTCATTATATGCTATGCGATATAGTCCGTTTTCACAGTAACTGTATCCGCTTTGTGGTCATTATATGTTATGCGATATAGTCCGTTTGCACAGTAACTGTATCCTCTTCATGGTCATTATATGTTATGCGATGCAGTCCGTTTTCACAGTAACTATATCCACTTCGTGGTCATTATATGCTATGCGATATAGTCCGTTCTCACAGTAACTGTATCCTCTTCATGGTCATTATATGCTATGATATTTATTCCCTTTTCACATTAAGTGTATCCGATTCATGGTCATTATATGTTATGCGATATAGTCCGTTTGCACAGTAACTATATCCTCTTCATGGTCATTATATTTTTTGCGATATAGTCCCGTTTGCACAGTATCTGTATCATCTTCTTGTTCATAATATGCTCTGCGATATAGTCCGTTTGCACAGTAACTATATCCTCTTCATGGTCATTATATTTTTTTGCGATATAGTCCCGTTTGCACAGTATCTGTATCATCTTCATGGTCATTATATGCTCTGCGATATAGTCTGTTTTCACAAAAAATATATCCCCTTCATGGTCATTATATGTTATGCGATATAGTTTGTTTTCATATTAACGTTATCCGCTTCACGGTCATTATATGTTATGCGATATAATCCGTTTTCACATTACCTGTATCCGCTTCATGGTCATTTTATGCTACGGGATATAATCCGTTTTCACAGTAACTGTTTCCTTTTCCTGGTCATTATATGCTATGCGATATAGTCCGTTTCACAGTAAGTGTATCCGATTCATGGTCATTATATGTTATGTGATATAATCCGTATGCACAGTAACCATATCCTCTTCATGGTCATTATATTTTTTGCGATATAGTCCCGTTTGCACAGTATCTGTATCATCTTCGTGTTCATAATATGCTCTGCGATATAGTCCGTTTGCACAGTAACTATATCCTCTTCATGGTCATTATATTTTTTGCGATATAGTCCCGTTTGCACAGTATCTGTATCATCTTCGTGGTCACTATATGCTCTGCGATATAGTCTGTTTTCACAAAAAATATATCCCCTTCATGGTCATTATATGTTATGCGATATAGTCAGTTTTCACATTAACATTATCCGCTTCATGGTCATTATATGTTATGCGATATAGTCCGTTTTCACAGTAACTATATCCTCTTCATGGTCATTATCTGTTATGCGATATAGTCAGTTTTCACAGCAACTTTATCCCCTTCATTGTCATTATATGTTATGCGAAATAGTCCGTTTTCACACTAACTGTATCCTTTTCATGGTCATTATAAGTTATGTGATACAGTCCCTATGCTCAGTAACTATATCCACGTCATGGCCATTACATATTATGCGATATAGTCCGTTTTCACAG
This sequence comes from Potamilus streckersoni, assembly GCA_016746295.1. NCBI lineage: Eukaryota > Metazoa > Mollusca > Bivalvia > Unionida > Unionidae > Potamilus > Potamilus streckersoni. The sequence continues at coordinate 716,670 of JAEAOA010002129.1, read as the reverse complement.
TAACTTTACCCTCTTCATAGTCATTATATGTTATGCGATATAGTCCGTTTTCACAGTACCTTTATCCTCTTCTTGGTCATTATATGTTATGCGATATAGTCCGTTTTCACAGTACCTTTATCCTCTTCTTGGTCATTATATGTTATGCGATATAGTCCGTTTTCACAGTAACTGTATCCCCTTCATGGTATTTATATGTTATGTGATATAATCCGTTTGCTCAGTAACTACATCCTCTTCTTGGTCGTTATATGTTATGCAATATAGTACGTTTTCTCAGTATTTTTATCCTATTCATGGTCATTGTATGCTATGCGATATAGTCCGTTTGCACAGTAACTTTATCCTCTTCATGGTCATTATATGCTATGCGATATAGTCCGTTTTCTCGGTAACTGTATCCGCTATATGATCGTTATATGTTATGCGATATAGTCCGTTTTCACAGAAATTATGTCCGATTCATGGTCATTATATGCTATGCGATATAGTCCGTTTTCTCGGTAACTGTATCCGCTTTATGGTCGTTATATGTTATGCGATATAGTCCGTTTGCACAGTAACTGTATCCTCTTCATGGTAATTATATGCTATGCGATATAGATGTTCTCACGGTAACTGTATCCTCTACATGGTCATTATATGCTATGCGATATAGTCCGTTTTCACAGTAACTGTATCCCCTTCATTTTCATTATATATTATGTGATATAGTCCGTTTGCTCAGTAACTATATCCGCTTAATGGTGATTATATGCTATGCGATATAGTCGTTCTCACATTAACTTTATCCTCTTCCTGGTCATTATATGTTATGCGATATAGTCCGTTTTCACCGTAACCTTGTCCGCTTCATCCTCTTTATGGTCGTCATATGCTGTACGATATTGTCCGTTTGCACGGCAACTGTATCCTCTTCATGGTCATTATATGCTGTGCGATATAGTCCGTTTGCACAGTAACTGTATCCTCTTCGTGGTCATTATATGCAATGCGATATATTCCGTTTGCACAGTAACTTTATCCTCTTCATGGTCATTATATGTTATGCGAAATAGCCCGTTTTCACAGTGATTTTATCCTCTTCATGGTCATTATATGTTATTCGATATAGTCCGTTTTCACGTTAAATATATTCGCTTTATGGTCATTATATGCTATGCGATATAATCCGTTTTCACAGTAACTGTATCCTCTTCATGGTCATTTTATGTTATGCGATATATTCTGTTTTCACCGTAACTGTATCTGCTTTATTATTAGGTATATGTTATGCGATATCGTCCGTTTTCTCAGTATCTATATCCTCTTCATGGTCATTATATGCTATGCGATATAGTCCGTTTTCACAGTAACTGTATCCGCTTTGTGGTCATTATATGTTATGCGATATAGTCCGTTTGCACAGTAACTGTATCCTCTTCATGGTCATTATATGTTATGCGATGCAGTCCGTTTTCACAGTAACTATATCCACTTCGTGGTCATTATATGCTATGCGATATAGTCCGTTCTCACAGTAACTGTATCCTCTTCATGGTCATTATATGTTATGCGATATAGTCCGTTTTCACAGTAAGTTTATCCGCTTCATGGTCATTATATGTTATGCGATATAGTCCATTTTCACAGTAACTGTATCCTCTTCATGGTCATTATATGTTGTGCGATATAGTCCGTTTTCACAGTAACTTTATCCTCTTCATGGTCATTATATGCTATGCGATATAGTCCGCTTTCACAGTAACTTTATCCGCTTCATGGTCATTATATTTTATGCGATATAGTCCGTTTTCATAGTAACTGTATCCTCTTTATGGTCATTATATGTTATGTGATATAGTCCGTTTTCACAGTAACTGTATCCTCTTCATGGTCATTATATGCTCTGCGATATAGTCCGTTTTCACAGTAACTGTATCCTCTTCATGGTCATTATATGTTCCAGTAGTAATTTTATAGGGATTTTACATCGATCCAGTTCTGAGTCTTCTACTACCGATTCTCCATGGATTTTATTACCGCGGCAAAAAGTGATCATAGAGCGAACGATTATCAAACGAGTACAATCACGTGTCTGCGCGTGAATGCTCTTCCCTGAGTGATCCCCTTCTCAGAGACTTCTTTGCGAGATCTCCAATGATTACTAAATTTTAACTTCAAGCAAATCACTTGTCTGTTGTGGTTTTTATTTCGTTAAGGCGCCATTGTTCTGTATCTGTGTAGTAGTTGTCGCAAGTAATTCATTTCATCCTATACGATCTCGAACTTCATCTTGATAATTGTTTTAGCATTGATGGTCACCGAGTACAGCTTGACAGTTGTTCTTAGGTTACATTTGGTGTTCGCCAGAATTTCCAAATATACATGGAAATTTTTTAGCAGACGACATCGGTTACCATTACAATAACCCTGCCAAACCATCCTATTGGCATGCCTATGATAGTCACTCCAGTTGCGATTTTAATCACACCATTGTCAACGGTGATCACGGTGATAATTCCACAATCTGCATCCGCGAAAACACATACATTGGCATTTTTGAAGTAAGTTGGTTTCTCCCGCGTCGATATTTTTGAAGTAGCGTAGGTGGCACTCACCAGTTATTATGAACTTTTGAGACAGTGATGTACGTAAGGTGAAATTGTTCGCATTTTAAAAATGCACAATGGATGGAGAGATTGTTGGCATACCTATAGGTTACTTTCATGTAATGTGGCTGAAATTTCTTTGGATATTTCCTTTTTGTAATTTTGGAAGTTTTAAATGGTTTTAGCACACTGCTAACTAAAATAACTGCTCCCTTGTGCTCCAAAAATCAACCTGAATTTGCCTAAGTACACTATCCTTGGAAGCTATTAAAATAGGGAAAATGAATTTTGCCAAACTAAACAATAACAGCTTCAAAAAGTGCAATGAATGAATTACCAAATTAATAAAATTAAAAAAAATGTTATCGGCTCTTGTTTTACAATTTAACTCTGAAGTTCAGGAAGTGAAAATGAGCAAATTTAGCTAGCACTTTTTTGAAAGGTGCACATCTGGAGTAAGGCCAAGCTGTATACTCTCTAACCCATATTACACCCATCAATCATACACAAAAATAGACAGAATTAAAGGGTCTTTGAACAATATCTAAGATATACAAAATCTTTTTTAGATAGCCAGTATAACTAGTGAGGAAACCAGGGGAAATTCTTTTTCTTTAAAGTTATAACCCTATGCTAAATTTGAAACTGTAAAGCTCAACCATAGCATTTTTTTTCTAGAAATATTGTTATACGCAGTGATAGGGCATTCTCGCGTGCAAATGCGATAGTAGCAAGCTAACTTCATGTTGGTATTGGTACATTAGTGGGGATCAAAAAAGCCTATTTAAATCGTCATGGCTCCTTAGATTTCGTATAACAGAATCAACATAATGCTGGCATACTCTCTCAGCTGATCAAGTACTTCGTTACCATTAATGTGTGGCTTTTCGGTTTCCATTGCGTGTATAATGCTCGATCTTAACCACAAATGCAAAGATAATTAAGTACCCTTCCGATAGACTTTGATGTTGCTTCTCTATATGTGAATGATTTGCCAATATTGTTAATAAACCCGACACGCGTTACTATTTATTTGATACACGTGTTGTGATTAAAAATAATATCGGTACACAAAAGTAGCACAAAAAAATCCGAGTAAGATAGAAAATAAGATCCGGGCTAGCGTACATCCAGGATGTGCTGCCTAGGTGATTGAAACTAAACAACATCCACATCATTCTCGACAATAGCTTGACCATTTCCTAAAATTGTAATGTCGATTTTTCCTTTACTTGGTAAATATTTCTACAACTAGTCTCAATGATGTTAGTATGCTTAGAAGTTATGGCAGAGATGATATAATGATGTAATCACGTATAATTTCGTCCAGGTATCAACATCGTGCACGGCATCTTGCATCCTTGAATTTTTTTTTTCAAAATAATAAGGCATTAACTATTTTCATCACCGGATTTATGATATTCTCTTTGCTTAGCTCATTTTTGTTGTTTCGTTGAAGCATCGCCATCATCCATGTATTATTTCTTTACATCATCATTACTGTTGAATGACCTTAGCATTTGCCAATGCGATTTCACGATAGGATTTTAGCTCACGTCATCACCAATTTGTTATAATTAGAACTTCGTATTTGTACCGACGAGCGCTATGTTCAACAGAGCCATCGATTCCGAAGATTTCATTGATTCTGGCCATGTTTTGTGGTGGTGGCTTGCAACTTCCAAATAACGAGATTGATGTGCACGTTAGACGATTACCTTCGAAACACAAAAGCTCGCCCAATTCTAAGCCATCAACAACTCGATTGTTCAACTCGACCAAAGATGCTGTGGTGGAAAACCAGATCAGATCCTCATCTACACCGACCATTTGGGTCGCTGAGCTTTCGCGGCCATAAATATTAACAGTCATGTAAACATTAAGCATAATTTCAAGGTGACTTTGTCATTGATATAATGAGCACAAGCTTTAATGGTGAGATGTCCGATTACCGAGCCACCCATCTGAGTTTGTAACGACACTGTTGATAAAAGCAGAGGTAGGGCGCCATCACCAATAAAACGTTATGTAAATAACCAACGACTTCCGGTAGTAGTGCAAGCACGTAGGAGTCACAGTACAAAAGACGAAAAGGTATCACTGGGTTCCTGATCCTGTTGACGAATCTAAGTTGACTATGCTGGCTTCCACGAATGGATAATTATCGACGCTAGTTTATTCCTCATAACGATTCCTCTGGAGTATTATAATGATTTTGTCATCCAGAGTTAAATCAAAACTAGTCAGAAAAAGCATGCTGGTCATCAACGGTGATGCCACAACCGTAGACCTCTACCATTCCGAGTCGTTCTGTATAGTATCAGGCCTTTCTTCCATTTTCTAAAGAACCCGAGGCTCTAAGAGCTCTATCGAATTCTAAGGTTTCTTATTTTTTCGAAGGGCAAGAATTTTAAGAAAAGATTTTCCCCGTCCTTCCTCTCTAGTTATACTGGCCATGTAAAATAGCCCTTGTATATCTTAGGTATTGTTCAAAGAACCTTTGATTCCTTTTATTTTGGTATATGATTGATGGGTGTAATATGTGTTATAGAGTATACTGTTTAGCCTTACTCTAGATGTGCACCTTTCTAAAACCTGCCAGCTTCACTTGGTAAATTCCACACTTCCTGGACTACATACAAAAATTGTTAAAAAAAAGTCAACAACTTTTTTCACATTTTATATATTTTGGTAATTCATCCATTCAACTTTCAGAAGCCAGTATTGTCAGGTTGGGCACAATTCATTTTCCAATTTTAATAGGTGCTAAAGTTTGTGTATTTTAGACTAATTCAGGGTGTTTTTTTAGCACATAGAAGCAGTCATTTTAGTTGGCAGTGTGCTTAGATCATGTATAATTTCAGTAAGTACAATGTCTAAATAAATGTCAGTGACATTACATCAATGTATCATAGACGTATGCCAACATTTTCTGCACTGTGCATGTTTCAAATCGAAGCAACTTCACATTACATACGTCATTCTCTCTAAAGTACATAATAACTGGTGAGCGCCCCTCAGCCACTTTTGCAAACGCGCGAGTGCAGCTGCCACCAGCCATGTAAACACCGCTAGAAATTGAAATAGTCAGCCAACTTGTTCGGTAGTTATTTGCCAGAGCAGACAATATAAAAGGAGCTTTTCAGCCACACTGTTAATTTCGTCGATACAATATTGTCCGCAGCGGTATCATGATCATGCCGAATAGCATTGTTGGTATAATACGACTGGGGGTGTTTTGCAAGACAAAACCCGAACATTTCACTGAGAGGAATCGCACACGAAAGCGACAGAGAGGCTTTATGATTTGTCCTTGACGCTGTTTTAACTGCTTTGACGCAGCTAAATGTAACACAGGTGGTTGACGCAACATTTTCATTAACCTAAAATAAAATTAAACACACCGAGTGACAAAAGAGCATTCGGTTACCGCTTTCCGATTCTAGACCTTACAAATCATCCTTAAATTGAAAAGAGGTAAGTTACTTCCAAGCAATCGCGTTTTATTTTTTTGGTACATAGCAAAAACATATAAATAAAGGTACACCCATTATTTTCTTTATTGCTTTATTTATTATTCAAAATGTCTTGTATTTCAAACATCTTTATAGTATATAGTAAGTTGTTTAGCTAATCATCTTAAGAGTTGTGTGCCACAAAACCGTTCTTCGCTCAGGAGGGAGGAAATTTAGTACTGACATATTTAAGCTAGAGGGGATATTTCAAACACGTGTAATCTTTCATGCAACGGCATTCCTTGACTCGAGCGAATGGCAAATAGAAACTAACATTCTCCTATATCTATGTTGTCAAATAAAGGACGGTATATAATAGAAACATGTTGGGAACACCATGAGTTTTGGATTGCAGCTGAGTGACTTCAAAGACACTTATATCATACTGAGACCCAGGGTTTTTTAACGGTGTGTTTGGAAGTTGCTTATCCTGTTTCTTTTTTATTATTTCAAGCTACTTCCACGTCCTGTCTGATACAGGGAGTTCATAAAAGATATTCCGAAAGGATAAAGTCAACACATATGTGTAATCAAAGTAACAAGAGGAAGAATCTGGATAGATGTCATCAGTACAAATTATTAATTTTGTTCACGCATAGTTATATGACTCCTGTAAAACACTCTTTGCTTGTGCTCATTTAAACTACAAAAATGGACTGAAGGTAATCATTCACTGTTTGTTACAACATTATTTCAATAAAATGTTTCTAAAATGAAATAGTTATTTCAGTGTTTGAGAAAGCAACATCCTGATTGAAAATCATAGAGTGACCATGACAGATAAAAGTTGAAGATTTGATTTTAATTCGTTTTAACTTTGGCTACCAATTTTGCGGAGATAGATGCAAGAAAATTCGAAAGACAATTTTATTTGCTTAAGTATTTCCCGATAGTTGGATGTAATATAATTACCAAAATACCATGAATTTTTGTATCACTAAAGATACTGACCTTCTATTTGCCAAAATATTTCTTTTTTACTAGCTTTGCAAATAAATAAGGTATAACTGTCCAGCAGTTACTAGCATTGTCTTGACAATCCAATAATATTTGTTATCATCACCATTATTAATAATAATAATAATAATAATAATAATAATAATAATAATAATAATAATAATATTATTATTATTATTATTATTATTATTATTATTATTATTATTATTATTATTATTATTATTATTATTATTATAGCAACGAATTTAATTTTCTTAAAATATTTTTCGACATTGTATTACATAAAAGCGGCGGTGGACTTAAAAATTCACTAATAATGTTTGCATGTTTCTTAAGAAATGTTTAAAGAGTCAAAATTGAACGCTCTCAGCAGTTTTCTGGCAAAGTACTTCACCCACGAATCGGTTATTCTAATTATTTTCGGATGAGGGTTAGGTCGGTTGGGGAAATATATACTGATCAGCTTTTAAGCATTTTCGGTTAAACAGTGTCCTACGTTATGAAATATGTGCTCAGAGTATTGAGCAGAATAAATTCTTTTCCAGAATTAGGAACCTTATTCGAAACAGAAAAAGAAATGTTGCCGTTTTGATTGATCATAATATTTAAAGTAAGACTTGAAGTCAAGAAAAGTTTATTACAGTGGTACCGGACTGTAAATAAACGTGAGCGTAGTACGTTATACATCGTCCATCTGTCAATCTGGTCGTGACGCTTATATCAAGCTCTCTAATGGGTTCAAGTACAAACGTATTTGGTTTTATTAATGATACTTTCTGTCGTCTGCTTAACAGAATATGATACCACTGGAAAGACTACAAATCTGATGAGAATTTGATGAAACACTTTTAAGAAATTTATGTTATAAAGTCTCTGGTGAATAAGGTTATGAGTGACATGTATGCATATAAAACCAGTTATACATCTGTTTTTTTTTATACTAGACTTACTATTATTCTTTTCGCTGTACGTCTGATCTGATCTCAATCAATTTTGATATATAAACTTGTCTCATCAAAGATTCCAAATGATTCCGGTTAAAGACAAAATTAGCTTACATATACCAAGTAAAATATCGGACTAGGGCCATTCGTTATGCATGCATTTAAAGTTCTAAATTAAACAAATTCGTTATCAGCAGAGTTGTAACAAGCCAGTAGTCTTACAGCACCTCGTCACTGATAAAATCAAACTACACATACGTGAGGCTGGTTTGAGGTCGATGTTTCTCCAGTTTAGAAGGATCCCATGACAATTGTCGTTGTCAACTGAAGGGTTCTCAAACTTGCTAATATAACTAATGGCACATACTATAGACGTGTTCCAGTCTATTTATTGCTACAAAGTCATCTTAAACGAGTAAACTACCGTAGTTAGTATAACTTTATCGAAGTATACTTTCAGAATGATGTTTACTCAATTTGGGTGTACAAATTAATAGGTACATCGTTATATGTACGGGAAGGAAGGGATATTTTACATTTGTTGGGAAGATCCATTTGTTATTACCGTTAGAATAGTTTGTACATGGCTTCATGATGCATATTGTAAGATTCAATGTATAACAAATTTTCTTAATGTAATTCCCTTTATTATCTTGAAAAAAATAATATATATTTTCTACTTTAACTGACGTGGTGATACTGGAATTATTTTAGACGCCTTTTTTGTTTTCATGAATATTTTTTCTTTGCAGAACTGCTATATGATGCCGGAAGTGGTATTGGCCGGAAACAAATGTGATCTTCCTCATACATTTAAAGCAATAACAAGGCTCCAAGGAGAAGAAGTTAGTGGAAACTTTGCTTAGTTAAGATCTTATCTAAGAGGTTTTCGTTATTACTCGGAAAATTGAAATCTGGTCACTTCTTATGTGTTTCCGTGGTATGAAGTTTACATCAGAATTATATATATATATATATATATATATATATATATATATATATATATATATATATATATATATATATATATATATATATATATATATGTTACTGACGTTGATATCCGAACTTTTTGTCATCACCAAATATCCATTGCATCTGTAAGAAAAAAGCTACAAGTGTCGAATATATCACTATAAATAAATGATGTTGATGATGGTTATTATCATCGTTATTATTTCTCTAGCTTGCCGGCCTTCACCAGATTCCGTTTTTTGAGATCAGCGCCAAGCATGACCTGAATGTTAAAGAAGCCTTTCAATCACTTGTACATCGTATTTTATCCGTCCGTGGGTTAACACAGGTAAAGGTCTAACTTTATGTCTGTATTTACTTTTTACTTTCTTCCTGATCTAATGACGTAAATACTTTTACCCTACTTATTTCGACTAATCATTTTTACAAAAAAATATTACATTCCCTTCGTTAAATGTTTTTATTGTCATGGTGTGTTATTACTACAAACGGCAAGAGTTTCAGAATATGAAATATCTACATTTTCTCTGCTATTGTAATAAGAATTATATTCCTTTATATCATGTCTCGGATGGATAATTATATGCCTTAAAGTCATTTCTTGAATGGATAATTATATGCCTTAAAGTCATTTCTTAAATAGATAATTATCTCTTCACATCATGTCTCGAATGGATAAGTATGTCTTCACATCATGTCTGAAAAGTATAAGTATGTCTACACATCATGTCTCGAATGGATAATTATGTCTTTCACATCATGTCTCGAATGGATAAGTATGTCTTCACATCATGTCTCGAATGGATAATTATGTCTTTCATATCATGTCTCGAATGGATAATTATGTCTTCACATCATGTCTCGAATGGATAAGCATGTCTTCACATCGTGTCTCAAATGGATAATTATGTCTTCACATCGCATCTTGCATTAATAATTATATGCTTTCAATTCATGTCTTGAATGGATAATTATATACCTTAAGGTCATGTCTTGAATAGATAATTATGTCTTCACATCAAGTCTCGAATGGATAATTATGTCTTCACATCATGTCTCGAATGGATAATTATGCCTTCACATCAGGTCTCGAATGGATAATTACATGCCTTCACGTCATGTCTTGAGTAGATAATTATGTCTTCACATCATGTTTCGAATGGATAATTATGTCTTCACATCATGTCTCGAATGGATAATTATGTCTTCACATCGTGTCTTGAATCAATAATTTTATGATTTCACATCATGTCTTGAATGGATAATTATATGCCTTCACGTCATGTCTTGAATAGATAATTATTTCTTCACATCATGTCTCGAATGGATAATTATGTCTTCCCATCATGTCTTGAATCAATAATTATATGCTTTCGCATCATGTCTTAAATGGATAATTATATGCTTTCACATCATGTATTCAATTGACATTACTTTTTTTATTTCAATATCTCTATGAAAAAACAGATACACACACATATATACACACACTCCTACGGACAGATTTATAAAAGTTTTGTTTGTTTAATATTATATATTTTTTTCAGAGCACGAGAAACACAATAGACTTAGAAAAGACAACTGCATCCAATAAATCGTCCTCAACATGCTGCTAGTATGACGTTGTCTTCGTTTTCAGAAAGAGGTGCTGAATCTTGTGTTCATTTCCAAACTACTGCTAAGGAAGTGGATATTTGTAGCTAAGACAGACACGACATCTAGAGATGGATTTAAAACAAATTGTCTATAGAATATGTTTTAATTCAGTTTTCTGTCATCACTTGGATATCGGCTTGGCGTTACAGGATATTATTATGCGGATTACCACTTAATTCAAGTTATGTGTGGAAAGAAGGTGTGATAGATCCTTTACATGGTGCACTATCATTAACAGATGAATAAGGATGACAGTGTGTGACGCAAAGAAATTGAATCTATGTGGTACTAATATTTTGCTTAGGTAGCCGGACTGTGATGAAAATAAGTCAATTGTTTAATATAAAAAATAGGTTAGTAAAGAACAATGTACATATCGTTCCGATATGACTTAATATCTCGTAATGTAATATATTACCTGTACAGGCTGCAAGGACGTTTTATATTTATCTCCATATATCTATACTTTGATTTATTACATCACAAGAAAATACCAGCGAACAATTTACAAAAGTATAGTTGTCGTTGGCAATATAATGTTTAAAGGGTATTTATTAACATGCATTACATGGTTTACCTATTCATGTAAATTCAGCCATATTATTTATATCTACCAGAGAAATACTAAGGCTGATCTCAGGAGAATAGAAATGGATACATATAAATCAAACATGCAAAATGAATAATTTACATTATTAACAATAAATGTATTAGTATTTTAATGTATGTACGGGAGGTACACGTACGAAAAGGTATATGCGTGTATAAAAGGTACATGCATGCATGCATGCATGCATGCATGCATGTATGTATGTATGTATGCATGTATGCATGTATGCATGTATGCATGCATGCATGCATGCATGTATGCATGTATGCATGTATGTATGTATGTATGTATGTATGTATGCATGCATGCATAGGTACAGGCATGTATGAAAATGAACATATATGTGTGAATAGGTACATATATGTTCAAAATAACCTATGTGTAAAATAGTACAATTTTATCAACACACACACTTATACACA
>JAEAOA010002129.1:695000-702500 GCA_016746295.1 Potamilus streckersoni | reverse complement strand
ATGAGGATAGAATCATTTGGATGATCTTTCACATATAGTCGATACCTAACTTCTGCCCCTTCCCTCACTGCCTTTGCCAAATCAACCTTGTTCCCAAATGTCGAGATACCCTGAATATTTGTACCATACACCTTCCGCCATTTGCGTGTATCGATGTACCAGGCCATTTCTTCAACAGCGATACTGTTGCCTCTATTTGTATTTTCACCAACGTTGTAGCGAATAGTCCTGACAGATCCAGTTGTGCTTAGTTCTTGCCAGTACCAGTACACATTTTCTTGAAAGGAAGTTATATTTGCCTTGGACACATGACTAAGCACCTGTGCGCTCACCTGTCCACCTCTTACGTTGATTTGGTCAGCTTCGACAGAGTAGCCTCCCCTTACAATTCTAACCCTGTGACCTGATAGAACAGCGGATACAAGGAGTTCAAGCGATCCGTCTGCAAGTGTTCCATTTTCATAACTTTGATACGCCAGCATCCAGCAAGGGTCTGAAAACCAGTCAATAGGCTCGTTTATCACACTGTCTCCTCTATTGCTATGATCTCCTATGCTCCATCGAGTGATGTGCACGTAACCATTAGTTGACCAAATGGTAAACCACCAATACGAATCAGGCTGAAACACGAAATGGTTACCAGACCTTTGTTCACTAACGTGCCATAGGCTCTGGGCTGATACGGAGCTGCTGTTGATAGATATATCCAAATTGTCAATTGCAAACGTGTATCCAAGGCGACGGTCAACTGCTCTGATGTCGAACCCAGACCTCACTGCATTGGCTAGGGTTAAAACATTACCAGATATTACGGTGCCGTCCTCAGTATGTGACAGGAGAGGTTCCTCCCTGCATCCAAGTTTTCTGAAGATGGAGATGAAAGCAATTTACCAAATTAAATATTATGTTAAGATATTACAAACCTAGGTTCCGTACATACTCAAATAATGCAATCTCTCTAAAGACTGTTGAAGTATCCTAACATGCTAACATTGAAAGTCACGTTTACATGACATACGGAATGGAAAATGTGACTAATTTTAGGGACTAATGTGTTATTTGTAAAGGTGACAGTGTAATTTTATGCGCCAGAATTATATCTTAAACTTGGAATGAAGATTTTAAAATCTGACCAAGCGGATTTGAACAGCTTACCTGAAAAATATATCATAAATGTTATGGTCAATGAAATAATTATATCAAAATTAAAAATGTGTGGTAACGGAATGCGACTGTCCAGTTAGTGTTTTAAAGTTCCAGTCTTCCTAGAATGCTATGCAAACATGTCAAACAATTTTTTTTACTTTAGATGATGTTACTTGAAAAGAAATTCTCTCTCTCTCTCTCTCTCTCTCTCTCTCTCTCTCTCTCTCTCTCTCTCTCTCTCTCTCTCTCTCTCTCTCTCTCTCTCTATATATATATATATATATATATATATATATATATATATATATATATATATATACATATATATTAGCACACTATTTCAGAACGAATTATTTACAGATTACTTCATTTGTATGGGAAAAAGTTAACTAACTTGGGAGTGCAATATATCCATCCACCAAAAAGATTTATTTTCACATAAAAATGCACTAACATTTTTATTATATACTCACTCTCTTCTTCCTAAGGCTTCATTATATACATAATAATATACTTACAAAATCAAAGTAATTGAATTTATTTCGTATTCCAAACTAAATACACAAGTGTAGATTCATCAGTACACAAAAATATTAAAGGGCACATAACTCATTCCAGATTAATTTGACCATAGTCGCGTGCTAGACATTACTTTCGAAAGTATATGGTGATTTTGTCTAATTTAAATTTAGAGCCATTCTGAATGTACACGCATTGCAACAACTTTTCCATTTGCTCTAGAATGAGTAGAGTTTGTTAATTTATCTACGAAATTCCATGATTATGGACAGGAATTATCTGTGCCAATTCTCTATGAAGTACATCTGATTTCAACATGAGGGAGCAGCGTGTTGAAATCTGCAAGTGTGTTTCTTTTCTGCCATTACATGTTTGGAACCAAAGTGTAGGACAAATGTGAAGTGTTTTAATTGAAATTATCGAAAGGACACTTTGAAATATAATGTTCATTTCATTTTGAGTGCAGCAAGGAGGATGTAATAGTACTTGGAATGTAGTCAAACGTACTATTTCTAAATGTGTGAGCAAGCTTTACAACGCATGAAATGGCTCGAGTAATTCGAATTTGCAGAACATAGAAAGTACATTTTGAGGGCATTAGAGACGTAAAACTTATTTTTATCATTCTTATTACCAGCTAAAGAAGAATTTATACCTTGTTACTTTCATATTATTTGTAGGGATCCAGCAATTTTATAACCTGTTTGGTGTTTGTGGCTAGCCTAAATCTGAAACATTGTACCAAAAATAAACGCAGAATGTGGCAAAGCAGCTGGTATGTGGCAGTCCACGAAACATCGGCTTAAGTTCATTCATAAATAAATTTAATCTAACAAAACGTAAAGCGACTACTACTTGGGTATACACGATTTGATTACAAAGTAGCTCCTAATACATTATTGCACACATGGCATACTGGTGAATGTAATATCGCAAATTACTGCATGATTCTGACATTGTGTACTTAAAGGAGACAAATAAGTTTGTAATAGTATTAGATCAATGCTTATAGTTTGTATATGTTAATGTTTTCTCAATGCCCAGGTTTTAAGCCGCCACTCTTTTAACATCTCGTCCACAGGAGAAATAGCATGTATGACCAATGTAAAATACCTGACGAACCATTGCATTCCAAGGTTATACTTTGTTTCAGGCTTGACATGTAGCTGTGTGTGTTCCCCTACCATCCATCTTGATGCATGTACATTTCCAGTGCTACAAAGGTTTAGGAAATACCAGTAAGCATTACTCAAGAAGCGGTCATAAGCAAATTTGCTGATGTGAAACACAGCTTGTCCACAAATTTCGTTAGTGATGGTATGAAGATTCTGCAGGCTTGTCAGGTAGCCCCATTCTGGAACGTAGACTCGTACCTGCGCTCCCACGAGTACGGCTTTAACAAGATCCTCTTTACTTCCTGTGACAATCAAGCCAAATTCATCATTCTCAAGAATTTTAAGCCATTTCGTGTTGCAAGACTCTGAAAAATTGCAAATCAAGCGTGTTATTTTATCAGTCTCCATACGACGTAATCAATATGATATTTCGAAACATGCAAGATATAATATGTAATTTTACACAAGGAATCCAAAAGTAAAAAAAAAGAAAAGTTAGATCCAGTAACAATAAGTCTGTATAGTTTTGTTTGTCATACTGCTATATTAAACTAGTTTTCTCAAGGTCTTTGGTGCTGGACAGAGAGGGTAAATGAAAGTATTATTTCTTTCCAAATTGTATATAATACTTATAATTTTATATCCCGCAATCTACATTTGATAATATTGATTAGGATGATGAAACGAATTATTTAACAAGTTTTTTGATTGATCGACAATGTCTGATTGAGATTCAAGAACTAGCTTACAGGAAACAAAATGTTTCTCATTTCAAGAGCAAGTCGTAAATCTTGCATGGTAATCTTTGTTGCCAGTTGGAGATTAAAACGAGATGTTGAGAAATGGATTTACGCGAGCTTTGCACAGAGAGAGAGAGAGAGAGAGAGAGAGAGAGAGAGAGAGAGAGAGAGAGAGAGAGAGAGAGACAGAGACAGAGAGAGAGACAGAGACAGAGACAGAGACAGAGACAGAGACAGAGAGACAGAGAGTGAGAGAGAGTGAGAGTGAGAAGGAGAGTGAGCACAAGAAATGATGAATTAAATAAATGGATGATTACATGAATGGAGAAAAAGTGGATTAATTTGTTGAATGCAGAAATATCTAGTTACGTATTGGCTCGTTCAAAGTAACATAAAACAGAGGGAAGATAACAAGTATTGTAAATTTTAACAAAAATAATTTGTTTTCCTAGAAAACATGAAAAAGAATGTAATTATGTTAAACAAGACTTTCGATTTACAGAAATGATCCAAAATGTTTGGTCAAAATAGAAACATTAGGTCCTGTTAAAAGCTCTAAACAGTCTGAAGTGTCTGAAGTTCCGGTCGGAAATGGCAGATGACCACGTCAGACGAAGGATAACAGAAAATTCCAGGATTTGCACAATAAAGCACAGTTTGTGTTGTCTCGTTCCAATTTAGAATATGTTTGGAAAGATGTCTTTGTCCAAATCAGTAAAGTTGTACTCCAGGAAAACAAGTATTCTGAAGAAACGAAGTAAAATTAGTTCCTCTAACAAAAAATGTTCTACGTCTTTTCTGATGTAGCTGAAACTGTAAACCTCAGACATACGAACTTCAAGGACAAGAATACCTTTCTTAAGGTAAAATAATTTGTATAAGTAAGATGTCACAATAACTTTACTACTCTACGACTGTGTATTACTCCTCTACGATTGTATGTCGATGACTCTCTATGTCTTACAAAAATCTCAAACATATAAATGAAGCTAATACCTTGTTTGAATCGCATGCCCACGTAGAGGCAAGCAATTTTGTAATACTTCTGGACAACAGGAAAGCCTGACCAAGTATCAATCTGTCGTTTTCATAGCTATTCCTGAAAATTTAGTTGTAATGAATTTGTTATACACAGCACGTGCTCACATGAGTCACATATACGACGACTCAAATAAACAAGTTGTCAAAAACGTATTAGACTTATATTAATAAACATTATATTAATAATTACATTTAATGAAATAAAATGAAATAAGATTTATACAAAATTCACTCCTTAACATACACTTTAACAACAGGGTCGTAACTCTTTCTCCCATAAAAAAGAGATTTATGTAATAAAACTTTCTTTTTCATAGCAAATGTAAATTCTATATAAGGTACAAAATTAGATACCTTATGAATTTATTAAAATGGCATTGCTCCACACGGAAAAGTGCATCGGCAATTAAATTATTCTTTCCTTTTATGTGCCTGATATCAAGATTTTATTTTTGTACAAATAAACTCCATCTCAACAGCCTCTAATTATTTTTTCATTCGGCCGCTGAAAGTGAGGGAGTTGTGGTTACTAAACACAACAACCGGAGAAATGCTGAGCTAATAAAAACTTCGAAATACTTTAATGACAGTATAAAAGCAAAGTACTCCTTCTCAATTGGTGAGTAGTTTGTCTGGTCTTTATTCATTTTCTTAGAGAAATAACACACTGGGTGTTCAATACCATTTTGGTCATCTTGAAGCAAAACTGATCCAACTCCAACATTACTCGCATCTACAAATAGTTTGAACGGCGGACCGAAATCTGGAGCTATTAAAACTGGTGCACTTTCAGGTATGGATTTTAGTCTATCGAAAGCCTCTTGACATTTTTCAGTCCAAAGAAACTTGTTTTTCATTCTCAACAAGTTTTGTCAGAGGTTCAGCTACATCAGAAAGATTAGAACAATATTTGCGATCGTACCCACCATTACCTGAAAATGGCATCAGCTGTTTTCTATTGACAGGCACTGGAAATTCGGAAATAGCCTTGACCTTAACATCTATATGTTTAATCTATGTCCCATAATATGTCCTAGATAGGTAAGACATGCACGATAGAACTCACTATTTTATAAATTAATAATCAATTTTGCATCCGTTAGTCTGTCGTAGAACTTTCGAATCGTAGTTAGATCTTTTTTCCAAGTGTTGTTGTAAATGATGACGTCATCAAAATATGCATTGCTGTTGTCTAGACCAGAAGATATATTCATAAAGCGTTGAAATGTGCTCGGATAACCCATCTTCCCAAAAGGCATCACTTTGTACTGGTAGAGTCCATTTGGACTCACAGATGCTGAAATTTCTTTTTGCTCTTTCCGTTAGCGGAACTTGCCAAAAGCCCTTCAGAAGGTCGAATTTAGTGAAGTATTTGGTATTCATAATTTTGTCGTTACAATCATCGATTCTTTACCGTGGAAAGGAGTCCGTTTTTGTCACACTGTTCATCTTCCTATAATCCGTATACATTCGGAAAGTTTTATCCTGTTTCGGAGCAAGAATACACGGTGAACTCCAATCACTCACAATCATTGTCTTTGTTTTCCCTTTCTTCTATTTGTCTTTGTTTTTCCAGTTTTGTCTATTTGTCTTTGTTTTTCCCTTTGTACTATTTGTCTTTGTTTTTCCCTTCTTCAAATTGTAATCTCCTTTCTTCTTTTTAAGTTCAAGTTGTTCGTTTTCTAATTGTATTTGTCCTTTTCTTTTTCTTCCTTTTCTAATTGTATTCTCATTTGTTCTTTTTTAAAGTCAAAATTATATTTTAATTTTAGTTCTGCTATTTTAACGTCAGCATCAGTTAAAGTCCTGCTGACTGATGCCAAAACACTTTTGTCCAAGATATTCTTCTCTACCAATTGCTTGGTTAAAACTTTCTTGATTTCGTGATTTTGCTTCAGTTAGTTCATACTTTCTGGCAAGTTCAAGCACTTCATCTTTCCTAAAACTCTCCAACTGTTCTTAGGATGGAAGAGAAAGAATGCTCTCCACTCTTTATATTTTTAAGAAAAAAGTCTGCTGTTTTCACTAAACTTCAAAAAAAGTTTACTAGGGGAATTTTTAATTTCATATTGTAGTAAATTTCAAATATCCCTAATGAGCCCTCAGTTCTTTTATGTTACGTATATGTTTGTTCAAAGTAACATAAAAGAAAGAGTGAAAACAACAAGAATTGTAACTTTTAAAAATAATAATTTATTTTCCTAGAAAACATGAAATATGTAATTATGTTAAACAAGACTTATGGTTTACAGAAATGATCCAAAATATTTGTTCAAAATAGAAACCAAAGTCCTGTAAAAAGTTCTAAAAACAGTTTTAAGTGTCTGAAGTTCCTGTACAAAATGGCGAATGACAAAGTCAAAGGATAACAGAAAATTTCAGAATTTACACAATAAAGTACAGTTTGTGTTGTCCCTTTTCAAGTTAGAAGATTATCGAAAAAATGTCTTTGTCCAAATCAGTAAAGTTGTTCTCCGGGAAAACAATTATTCAGAAAAAACGAAGTAAAAGTAGCTCCTCTAACAAAACATGTTGTTCAGCGTAGAGATACGAACTGACAACTTCTTCGAGCACAAAAATACTTTTTCTAAGGTAAGAAAAGTTGTAAAGCTAAGATATTACATTGACTTTACGATTCTACGACTGTATATGACTCCACTACGACGGTCTGTCGGTGACTCTCTTGTAATGAATTTGTTATCATACACAGCACGTGCTCACATGAGTCACATCTACGCCTCAAGTAAACACATTTTTTTAAAAGACATATTAGTCGGATATTAATATAATCATATTAATACTTACATTTAGTGACTTGCATGAAATAAAAAAGATTTATACACCATTCATTACTTAACATACACTTTGACTACAAGAACGTAACAATTTGTCTATCTAGAACTATGGCTTGTATTTAAGCTTCAGACCAGGAAACAAAT